>CABEGB010000812.1:0-171076 GCA_901521435.1 Crematogaster levior
CGTCGTCGATCTCTCGTCCCATGAGGTGTGTTCTCGTTGAATTCCTCCTGAGTCCACGTCTCTTGAACCAACGTCTGGAAAACACAGTTGTTGTAACCTTCGAACGAATTGCAAGCAATTTAACGGAAGTCGTTTAGTGGGGGGGGGGGGCTTCGGATCTTCGCCCCCTGGACTCACCCACGCTCGCCTTCTATATTTTCAACCGCGCATGCTCTTAGACATACATCGTCGACGTGACGAACATCCTTGACTCACGTAGCCACGAAATGGCCGCCTTTGAACGTATGTTCGATACATTATTATTCTTATAAAATAGGAATGAAAACTCCGATTGGCCGTTTCGTGCGACCTTAACGTCGCGACATCCAATCAATGGACCACAGCCACAGAGAGAGCCACGAAATGGCCGCCCATGCTCGAAATAGTAGCCACCGCGCCATCGATACGGCTCGGATAACCGCGAAACTTGGGGATGCCCCAAACAGAGCCTGTATTAGCGTCTATACTACGTTTCGTATGAAACTCCAATTGGCCGTTCTCTTCCCACGCACCGTGTGATGAGACATTAACCTTAACGTCGACGATGGCGCTGAGCTCCATTTGCACTCTGTGTAACATTCTTCTCGTCGATACGTCGTATCGTACGCGTGTCCATCTTTAATTTTGCATTAGTTTAATTTACCGAGATTAATTCAATGAGATTCTATCGAATATTGTGTGAGAAATCAAATTTCATCCAAGTTAATATAATAAGTAAACACCTGTTGTTCAATTTGACATATTGGATTGTTGCTGTAATTGTCGCGTAACCCCATCGCATATACGCGTGTGTTATTTCTGTTACAAGTTTCTCAAGTTCTCTTTAGAGCCTTGCCATTCAACGACGACGGTGACTACTCTTGATTCCGTCTCTCAAATATGATATGCAAATGTAAGAAACTTGTCCACGAGTTAACGAAAGTATATATAACCTAACCTACGTTCGATCAATTTCACATATCGTTCGCGATCTCTTCTCCGTACGTATTCCTATATTGTATCCGTCCGTGCGATATTATCGTTTGCATATATGCATCTCTATATCGTCTACAGTTTCGCGCAGCGCCCCCAGTGATTATTATTATTAAGTAACAATAACTAACGTACGTACGATCTAATGGATGCTGCTTCTTGAAAAAGTCATATTCGTATCGTTGAATTAGATCGTACAACGAGTGTTTTCAATAAGAATTATTAATCGTTTTACACGTTTAAGTAACTTAGAAATTATAATTAATTTATTGTAATATATACCAGCGTGTCTTTCTCGAATTTTAGAGAGGAGATAGATGTTTTGCACGAAGACCTTGCACGTCTCGTACACTCTCCTCCGTGCACCTCTGTGTCCATCGTACCTGTGTCGAGAATACATGCGTATTATCGATCTCGTCGAATATAATCTGAATATGAATTTATAGAATCGATCGTTTTACGATATCGTTTACCTTGTATTAAATTCTTCTTCTTCTTCTTCTCTCTCGATCTTCCACCGAAGCCTCGCACACGAATCGCACGTTCCGTACGCACCGCGTGTACATCCGTGTGAGATACGCTCGTATTGGAGATCCTCCTCCTTGAGACTCCTCGTTGAGTGTCCAAGACGCTCATATTCCTCGCTCTCTCGATTTTAGTACTAAAGCCTCGTTCGTCCACCACGTTATAATCCCCTTTCGTGTCGTCGTCTGTCCGAATGTATTTTACGTACGTTGTGGAATAATCGTTGACCGCTCTCTCTCCTCCTCGATCTCGTCGATCTCCTCGATCTCGTCGATCTCGTCGATCTCTCGTCGACGTCCAGCCATCTCGTTCCGACCGTGAAGCGCCGTTGTCGCGAAGACGACGTCGTCGAATGCACGTATCTCCTCTCGTCGTCAACGTCTAGAAAAACACACAATTGTAATTTTTCTTTTTCAAGAAACGGAAGTCGTTTGTGGGGGGGGCTTCGCCCCCCCTCCCAACCCCCCCATCAAGGGGCTTCGAAACCCCGACCAAGGGGCTTCGCCCCAGTGTTGTGAGGCGGGCCCCCTTTTCTGGCGCATGCGCGGCTATGTTGTCTGTTAGGCTAGTATTAACAGACATGTATCTAGACGACTGTCTGCAGAGGAGGTATGGGCGCGAAAGTTTTGGCGGGCTCAACGGACAACTATAGAGACATATATACACATAATTTTATATATATATATATTTCCATAAAATAATTTAAAAAATTATATTTTTCCTTAAATTACAAAAACTTACAAAATTATACGGGTGACCAATGGTACACCTTTTTACATATGGAGATACTTCACTGATGCTACGTTCGCCGCGCATGCGCCAGAAAAGGGGGCCCGCCTCGCAACACTGTTTCGCCCCTTAGATCCCCGACCAGGGGGCCGAAGCCCCCTGGACCCCCGTTGTCGCGCTCGCCTTCTTTTATATATAATCGTCACGTTTTCAACCGCGCACGCGGGTTCGTCTTGACCGTTTTCGAACAGAGGCAGCCATTTCGTGGCTCTTTGAATCGTATTTATTCAGCGGTGACTGCTTTCCAGCGAGAAGACATCGTGTCTGTGAACATAATGTACGGGTGCTCGCTGGAGCTTTGTGTAATATGTAAATGAAGACTCGCATGCGAGTTGCGTTGTCGCGTTGTCTCGTTCGACCTTCCCGTCTATACCGATCCGCGTGTCATAAACGCGTAATCGATTTTAGTGGATTAATTGACGAATCCTCGACACGCGTTTGTCCATCTCTCGATTATTTATCCTCCCTATCGGTGTATACCCCCCCCCCCTCCTGGCACATAGTCGTCTGCTCTCCGATCCTACCGGAGAAATCTCACGTGAAAGTTGACAGATTTAGCCGTTCTCCCGTTGCTGTTTGCTCTATTATTACCTTTTCATCTTGTCTTTCATCGTTGGGAGATGTCGATTCTTCGTGTTTGTCGAAATTGTCTATCGATAGAATAGAATGGAAATGCATTTCTATTTTGGTGAATTATTCTTGACTTGGATTCTCTCCTATATACATTTGTATATAAATAATGCATCGATTCGTATGAAGTGTGTCGAACTCTTAAGAGAGTGAGATAAAATAAGAATTCGAATGCTCCGTTGGAAGCCATCGGAAGCCATCGTCCTGCTCTAAATAATGGTATGTCTATCCACTTGTATCTGTGATGCCACCGACATATAGCTTTGGTATACAACCGTCTTGAAATAGCCCTTGGACGTTACGATAAACATTTCGATTGAACGGATAAGTCGTACGCGATAGCTAATTTTTTCTTTCTTTTGGAAACAGAAGTCGTTTGGCTTCGCCCCCCCCAACCCCCCCCATCGAGGGGCTTCGAAACCCCGACCAAGGGGCTTCGCCCCTTGGAACAGGGGGCTCCGCCCCCTGGATCCCCGTTGACTCGTCCTTTCTTTCACGTTTTTAACTGCGCACGCTCGGTGACTGTACATCGTCGATGTGACGAATATCTTAACCCGTGTAGCCACGAAATGGCCGCCTTTGCTCGAAAACGTACGTTCGATACGTGTTTCATTCACGTACAACGTTGTCCTTGGTTGTCCTCTCTGCGACGATTGTATCTGTTATTTTGTACACCTATTTCTCATGTAACGGTATGTCTACGACGACAGCCGTATCGATTATTTGCGATACGTGTTTAATAGCCGCCGTTGCGTGACGACAGCTTTGAAAGCCACGAAATGGCCGCCGCTGAATGAAATTGTGAATGGTGCCTACCGATTGGCCGTTTCTCTTTCCACGCCGCACCGTGCGACGTCGCGGCCGGCGGACGTCGCGACGTCCAATGACAGCCGAGAGAGAGCCACGCGACGTCCAATGACAGCCGAAATGGCCGTCCGTGCTCGAAAACGACTTGTACAGCCGCGAAATAGCCACCGCGCCATTGATACGGCTCGGATAATCACTGAATGAATATCGAGCCCCTGCTCGAAAACAGTCCAGAGAGTCGCTTTTCTCCTCTCTCATTGCAACGTGTGATCTTAGCACCTTAACATCGACGACGGCGCTACTCTATCTC
Source organism: Crematogaster levior (assembly GCA_901521435.1). Classification (NCBI taxonomy): domain Eukaryota; kingdom Metazoa; phylum Arthropoda; class Insecta; order Hymenoptera; family Formicidae; genus Crematogaster; species Crematogaster levior. The sequence goes on from CABEGB010000812.1 coordinate 4,073, forward strand.
TGTACTTTGTGCACTCTGTGTAACCTCTTCTTGTCAATAACATTGCATTATACGCGTGTACTACTTCTATCATTAATTTCACGTTAATTTGCCATTCAACGACAACGACAGTGTTCTTGCGTGACTCTTAATTGTGTTTTGTATTATCTAGAAATTAACTGTGTATATATAAAAATTTGTGCGAGTGTTAATATGGTAAGTGACACGTAACCTAATTCATGTTCAATCGATCAGACACACAGACGTTCAGCGTATTGAATGTCCTTCGTCACTGCTTGTCTCTTATTCATCGTCGCTACTCGAAACGCGCGTCAACGTCTGATCTCTCGTCTCTGTATCGTTTACAAATTGTACCGATTCGTTGTGTATATACGTCTGTGTATCTATCCGTTAATAATTATCACAGTACCGTTTTGACACAGCGACACTGCGAGACTGTTATCTCATTGGGTAATTCTTTAGAATCACTACATCAGCACCAAATTCGTGCGCGAAATTGAAAATGGAAAAAAGTGCGAAAAAAGTGCGCGAAATTGAAAATGGATACAAGTTAAGTCAAAGGCGCGTGGGGGTCCAGGGGGCGAAGCCCCCTGGTTGGGGGGTTGGGGGGGCGAAGCCCCCCCACTAATCACGAAACGACTTCTGTTACTTTGAAAAATTTGTTGTCGCGTACGATTTATAGCGGATATCTCTTGTCTTTAAATTACTTGGATCCCTAACCAGGGGGCTTCGCCCCCTGGACCCCCGGTGCACGCTCGTTTCGATCGACCGCGTGTCGTTCTCTCTTTCGCATCTTCACAACCGCGACACGAGTGTGTAAGCGTCCATCTTATCTCGTCTCGATCATCGACTTGAATTGAGTGATGTATAGCCACGAAATGGCCACCCGTGTTTTAAGGCCCTGTGATCTTGGCCTTAACATGATCGACGACACGACGCCGCTCATCTATGTACTCTCTGTATACTCTATGTTGTAACCTCTTCCTGTCAACATACATTGTACACGCGTGTTGTATAATTTATCGTATCAGTTTCTCACGTTAATTTACCGTTCAACCACGACGACAGTGTTGCGTTGATTGTATTTAATATTGGCTACGAATCAAATGTATATGTATCAATTTGTACAAGTGTTAATATAATAAGTAACCCAACCCATGTTCGATCAATTTAACACATCGTTCATCGTTTAATTTCCTCTCTGTACGTATCCTATTCGCCATTACATATTGTATTCCGTGCAATTATCGTTTGTATATACGTCTATCATCAGCTTCATAGTGCCGTTCGACGACTGTGTTATAACTCTTGATTCTGTCAAATGTCACATTAATTGTGTACAAATCGAATCTATCGTATGTGTGTATGTCAATTTCTTAAAGATAATAATAATAAACTAACGTACAACCTAATATTCGTTCAATTTCCTCCTTTCCATATATCCCATTTATATACGTAGTATGAGATACTGCTTCTTTAAAAAATAATACATATTTTTCTCATATCATATCATATTTTCACTTGAAGATCGTATCCAATTGTTCAAACGAGAAATAACGAGTCTTTTTAATAAGAATTATTATCGTTTTACACATTTGAAATAACTTTAAAATAATTAATTTATTAAAATATAGCAAGATATTTTGAGTGATATATGTCAGGCACGTGCGCGTCTCGAGTTCTAAAAGTAAAAGTTTGTAATGTAGAAACTTGCCGTAGAACGTATAGAGCGATGTGACAAACCACTTTTATATTTAACAAAGATGTATATTGCACGAAAGATTTTTCTCTAAAATCAAGAATATTTGTGTGCATAGGTTCGAGTGTTGTACGTGCTGCTTACATTGCCCTCGAGATCAAACTGCCGAATGAATCGTGCCCCGTCGGACGATGAAGCCGTGACACCGTGAGTCCATCCCAGGAGAGCCAGCGATGCTTGATACAATTTCAACACGTTCGATCTAAACTAATTGAATTGTACATTGAATTAACATCTATGAACATCTTGTATCCATGTTTCGCATTTGACTGAATGAAAATTACATGTTGATCGATTGAGTCTGAAATGAATGGATAGAACTGTGTAATTGATAAAAGACGCTTGAATTTAAAGAAAGAAACATTTATTAAAAGAAACACATTTCCAAATATTTCCATCTTCTAATTTCTTCGATTGAATCCTATGTTCTTTACTTAGCCTACCAACGTCTCCTGTATATTTAATAGTACTAATTTCTTTGATTAATGTCCAGCGCTTCTCGTATGTGTTCTCAAGCGTCTCTCCTCCATGCACCTCTCAAATAGAAATTTCCTAATATTTAGTAGCGTCCTCATCCACATTGTATGTTATACCAATACGTGCGTGCGTCGATCTATTCCTCGAATATGAAAATTGAAGAGAAAGAATCATCTTACAATATTTATCATGTGTTTATACTATCTTTATCAAAGAAGAAGACGGAATATACCTCGTTAAATCGTCCTTCCTCTCGATCTTCCAAGATTTTATATATAAATCGAACGTTCCGTATCGAATCGTTCTTATATCCTTCCAAAGAGTCTCCAATCTCCATCTGTGATCTTGAGCGACACTTGTATACTCCTTGCTCTCTGAAGAGTGTTTCAGCCTGTGAAAATTACAAGTCGATTAGTGAATCTTGAACCTCGTTTGTCTACATTCTCTTCGAAATTAACTATTAATATTATATGTACTCCGTACATATTTTACGTACGTTGTGTTAAGAATTAACTGGTCTACTGCTACTTTCTCCTTAATTTCGTCAATATCCAGCCATCTCGTTCTGACCGTCAAGTGCTCGAAGTATTGTCAAATGCCATTGAAATCGTTCCTCGATATCGTCATATGTCTTAGAGTTGTTGTTACCTTTCAATAAATTGCAAGTTTTAAGACAAGTCGTTTTGTTGTAGTGGGGGGGGCTTCGCCCCCTACAACCCCCCCATCGATTCGCCCCTTGAAACCCCACCAGGGGGCTTGAGACCCCTAACCAAGGGGCTTCGCCCCTTGGAACCCTGACCAGGGAGCTCCGCCCCCTGGACCCCCGTTTGGCTCGCGCCTTATCTTCACGTTTTCAACCGCGCACGCTCGGACGGTCCTCGGAATAACGGCCCGGAGAGTCGCGAGATATTCGCCGCTGAATGAAAACGGCCATTTTGTGCGGCTATCTTTTCAATCGGCAGTGACTATTTTGTGGCCATATAAGTCATTTTCAAGCATGGGCGACCATTTCGTGGCCCTCTGGGCCGTTTTAATGCAACAGCGGCCATTTTGTGGCTTTCCGAAATGATTTCATGCAACAGCGACTATTTTGTAGCTCTCTCTCTGAACCATTTTCAAACAAAGGCAATCATTTTGTGGCAATCACTTGGGTCGTTTTTATACAGATGCAGCTATTTTATGTATTCTCTAAGTCGTTTTCAAGCATGGGCAGCCATTTCATGGTCCTCAGGGCCATTTTCATGTAATAGACGACGGCCATTTCGTGGCTCTCTAAGCTGTCTTCGTTTAACAATGAGTATTTTGCAGTCTTCCAAGCCATTTTTAAGCAAAGGCGGCCATTTCGTGATCTTTTAGACCGTTTTTTCATTTAGCTGTGATTAACTCCTTGAACCATTTTCAAACATGAGCGACCATTTCGTGACCCTCCCAAAACCGTTTTCATTCAACAACAGCCGTTTTTTATAGCTCTTTGGGCTGTTTTTAATCAGCAGTAACTACTTTACGACTCTTTGAATCGTTCTCAAACATGAACGGCCATTTCGTGGCCCTCGAGGCTATTCTCATGCAACGGCGGCCATTTACAAATGCTTTCTAGCGAGGAGACACAGTGATACACATTGTGTCACAGACGATTGAACGTAGTGTACGGGTGCTCGCTGGACTTAGTGTAATACTTGGTAAATTACCGTTGAAGACGCGTGAGTTATGCGCGTGCTCGTTCAAAGCCTCCCGCACTTGCCGACCCGTTCCGTCACACGAACACGTATCGATTTTAGTGGATTTTTCATGTGATACTTGGAAAAATTCACAAGTCCTCGACAATTGTCTATCCTCTCTATCGATGTACCGTCTCAGAGTCGTCTTCTCTGCTTCTGAAATCCGGACGTCTGTGCCTGAGGTTGGTCAGGCAGATTTGGAGGTAATAAAACCATTCTCCCATTGCTCTTTACCTTCCTTTCCATCTTATCATCTTATCGTTGGGAGATGTGCCTGTCGATTCTTCGTGCGATACTTGGAAATATTTCCGAAAGAATAGGTCGAAACATGTGTTACAGGTCCTTGACACGTTTCTCTCAATTGTCTATCGATAGAATAAAATAGAATAGAAATGCATCTATTTTGATGAATGAATTTTAGACTTGGATTCTCTTTCTTGAATTTGTAATAAAGTGTGTCGAACTTCTAATGCGTTATGCGTTATGCAATGGTCTGTGTTCCCCGCCTTACCGCGCATGCTCAGTCTGTGTACATCGTCGATGTGACGAATATCTTAAGGCGGGGTTTCCCGCTTAACCCGCGAAATGGCCGCCTTTGCTCGAAAATACGTATGTTCGATAAATATTTTCTTATGGAAATAGCCGGACGTTACGCGACGACAGCTTTGAAAGCCACGAAATGGCCGAATCGTCCTCTGATAATAGCTGCTCGAAATTGCGAATGGAAACGGTTCCGATTGGCCGTTTCTCTTCTTATGCCGCAACGTGCGATATCGACCACCTTAACGTCGACGTCCAATGATAGCCGAGAGAGCCACGATGTGGCCGCCCATGCTTGAAAACGGCTTGGAGAGTCGCGAGATACTCATTCACGCTGAATGAAAACGGTTGCATTTTTTGGACTCCTCGAGCTGTTTTTATGTCAAGCGGTGAGAGTATTTTGTGACCAGCTGAGCCGTTTAAAGACGGCCATTTTGGCAGCCCTCGAAACTGTTTTCATTCAGCGATCGACAATTTTGTGCGACTCTTCGAGCCGTTTTCGAACATGGGCGGCCATTTCGTGGCTTTCAAGACCGCGCGTTTTCAAGTAGCAACGGCTAGGCTCTTTGAATTATTTTTATTCAGTCAGACGGCGACCATTTCGTGGCTATCTGGAATGTTTTTATCGAACGGTAAGTGGTCAACCGAGAGCCATGTAATGGTAGCCATTTGGCGTGGCTCTCTGAACCGTTTTCATTTAACATAGTGAGTATTTCTTTAGGTTGAACGGCCATTTCGTAGCCCTCAAGACTGTTTTCATTTAGCTTAAACTATTTTGTGACTCTTTGAGCCGTTTTCAAGCATAGGCAGCCATTTCGCGATCATCTGGACTGTTTTCATTTAGCTGTAACTATTTTGCGACTCTTTTTAATCAGCAGAGAGCATTTATGTAGCCATATAAGCCGTTTTCAAGCAAAGACGGTCGTTTCGCAATCGTCTGGACTGTTTTTATTTAACTGCGACTATTTTGTGACTCTTTAAGCCGTTTCAGGCGGCCATTTACGTGTGGCCGTCGAGACTGTTTTCATGCAACGGCGGCCATTTATAAACGCGCTTTCCAACGAGGAGACACAGTGAAACATCGTGTCGAATGATTAAACGCGATGTACGGATACTCGCTGAATTTAGTGTATACTTGATAAATTACCGTTGAAGATTCACATGTGAGTTGTATGTGCGTGCTCGTTCAAAGCCTCCCGCCTTGCCAATCACGTTCCGTATCGCGTACACGTATCGATTTTAGTCGATTCTTCGTGCGACACTTGGAAATATTTCCGAAAGGAAATAGGTCGAAACGTGTTACAGATCCTTGACATACTTCTCTCAATTGTCTCGATCGATAAAATAAAATAGAATAGAATAGAATACATCTATTTCGATGAATTCTCGACTTGGATTTTCTCTTGCATTCGTATCAATAATGTATCGATTCGTATGAACGATGTGTTGAAACGTGAATTCAAATGCTCCGTTGGCCATCACCCTGCTTAGATAATAGTATGTCCACTTGTGTTTGAAATACTACCGTTGCGTACATGTAGCTTCGATGAATCCTAGCCTTGAAATAGCCCTTGGACGTTACGGTTAAACGGATCGATCGCGAGCGACGACTCGTCTTTTTCAAGAAACAGAAGTAGTTTCGTGATAGTGGGGGGGGGGCTTCCCCCCCCCAACCCCCCCATCGAGGGGCTTCGAAACCCCGACCAAGGGGCTTCGCCCCTTGGAACAGGGGGCTCCGCCCCCTGGACCCCCGTTTCGCGTTCGACTCGTCCTCACCTTTCAATTTCACATTTTCAACCGCGCGTGCTCGGACAGTCCGTAAGCGTGTCTCGAAATGGCCGCCTTTGCTCGAAAACGTATGTTCAACACGTATTTCATCGTACAACGTTGTCTTTGTACATCTGCGACGACCGTATCGATTATTTGATACGTATTTCCTTGTAAAATAGCCGCCGTTGCGTGATGACAGCTTTGAAAGCCACGAAATAGCCGCCCATGCTTGAAAATAATTCAGAAGACCACTGAATGGCCGCTGTTACATAAAAACGGTCCTGAGAACCACGAAATGGCCGCCACTGAATGAAATCAACCTAAATAACCACGAAATGGCCGCCGCTGCTCGAAATTGCGAATGGAAAACTCCGATTGGCCGTTTCTCTTTCTGCATGCCGCACCGTGCGACGTCGGCCTTAACGTCGCGCGACGTCCAATGACAGCCGAGAGAGCCACAATGTGGCCGCCCGTGAACGACTCGTATAGCCGCGAAATAACCACCGCGCCATTGATACGGCTCGGATAATCACCGAATGAATGCCCCTGCTCGTCCGCTTTTATCCTCTTTCATTGCAACATGTGATATATTGGCCTTAACATCGACGATGGCGCTACTCCATCTGTACTCCATGCACTCCGTGTAATCTCCGCTTGTCTGATACATTGTATTATACACATGTGTCATTTCTATCGTTTGTTTCACGTTAGTTTACCGTTCAACGACGACGACGGTGTTGCGTGACTCTTGATTCTATCAAATATTGTCTAAAAATCAAATGTATATATATATATATATCAATTTGTGCAATTTGACTACGATAAGTGACACAAGTAATCTAACCCATGTTCGATCGATCAAACACATCGTTCATCGTTTAATTTCCTCTATACTTGTCTTATTCATTGTCACTACTTGAAAATACGTGTCAACGTGATGTCTCTTCTCGTATAAATGTATATCATTTGTAGATTGTACCGATTCGTTGTGTATACGTCTGTCTATTATTAATTTCACAGTGCCGTTTCGACACAGCGACGACTGCGAGACTGTTGTAATCTCGATTCCGTTTAATATTGCCTGTTGATCAAACGTACGTATGTAAACATAAGTTTGTAATAAATAACCTAACCTACGTTCGATCGATTCATCGTTTAATTTCCTCTCTACATGTATTAACTCCCTTCTTTATCCCTTTCTATATCTACGTTTCTATTCTGTTATCTATCGCACGTGTATGTCAAATTTAATTAAACCAAACTAACGTACAACCTCCTTAACACTCGTTCAATTTCCTTTCTATATATTTGACATATCCTACTTATATGTGTATGTACGAGATGCTGCTTCTTTAAAGAATAATACACTTGATTTATCCACTTGAAGATCTCGGTATCTCCCAGTTCGAAAAGTCTTTTCAATAAGAATTATCATCGTTTATTTATACTGATGAACAACTTAGAAATAATGAATTTATTATAATGTACACGAAATATCTTGAGAAATAATCGAGTACTCGTGTGCGTAGACTGATGATGAAGTGTGATTACTGACGTGCTGCTGCTGCTGCTGCTGCTGCTCTCACGGATTATTGCCCTCGATCGTCGACTGCTGAATCACATAATCTAAATAGGAATCGGAAACTGACGACGAAGCGATGTCTCCGATTAGAAGAATCTCGTACCGTTGATCATCAACGTTCAACAACGTTGAATTAACGTCTATGAATTTGCGTTTCGCCGCATTTAGACTATAATTACACGAATACTCGTCGAATAATTGTACGAAAGGACGCTTCGATTTATTATTAAAGAAACAACACGTTGTACATCGTTTCGATAGTATTCTCCATCACCCACGATTCCTTTGACTTGTGACAATCGAGTCCTTATTTGTCACTCCCCCCGTTCTTGCGCATCTCGTACACTCTCTCCTCCGTACACCTCGAGCATCTGAAATTTCCTGATATTCGAATACACGCGTATCGATCTCGTCGAATGTAATCTCTGAATTTGTAGAATCGTTTTACCTTGCGTTTTTTACATTCTCCTTCCCCTCTCTCGATCTACCAAGGCCCTGCACGCGAATCGCACGTTCCGCACGCACCGCGCGTACATCCGTATGAGATACGCTCGTATCGGATCCTTCTTCGGTTCCTTCCGGAAAGCGTCGTCCAGCGAAGAGCGTTTCGGCCTGAATTATAAAGCCTCGTTCGTTCCCCTTTCGAAATTAAATACGATATTATATTTTACGCACGTTGCGGAATCGTCGACTGCTCTCTCCTCCTCCTCCTCCTTGATTTCGTCGATCTCCTTGATCTCGTCGATCTCGTCGATCTCTCGTCGACGATGTCCAGCCATCTCGTTCCGACCGTGAAGCGCCGTTGTCGCGAAGGTGTCGAATCCACGTATCGTATCTCCTCTCGTTGTCAACGTCTGAAAAACACACGGTTGTTGCAATTATTTCTTTTCGAGTAACCACGGTCGTTTTATAAAAGTGGGGGGGCTTCGCCCCCCAACCCCCACCAAGGGGCTTCGCCCCTTGGATCCCCGACCAGGGGGCTCCGCCCCCTGGACCCCCGTTGTCGCGCTCGCCTCGTCCTTCTTCTGTAATCGTCATTGCAACTCTTCAGGCCGTTTTCCAAGCATGGGCAGCCATTTCGTGGCCCTCTGGGCCGTTTTCATGTAATGGTAGTCATTTTGTGACTCTTTGGACTAATTTTATTAAGCGGTGAGTATTTTATCTAGGCCATTTTCGAGCAGGAGCGGCCATGACTCGTTGTGACCCTCGAGGCTATTTTCATGCAACAACGGTCATTTTGCAGCTACATAAGTTGTTTTCGAGCAAGGACGGCAAGGATTTCATGATCTTCCAGACTGTTTTCAAGCAGCGGTGACTATTTTGTGACTCTTTGAACTGCTTTCAAACATGGGCGGCCATTTCGTGATCCTCAGAGCCGTTTTCATGTAGGAGCGACCATTTTGTGGCTCTTTAGACCAATTTTATTAAGCGGTAAATATTTTGTAACCATTTAGTGATCCTCAAGGCTATTTTTTTTCATACAATCAACGGTCATTTTGTAACTACGTAGGCCGTTTTCAAGCAAGAGCGGCCATTTCGCGGTTCTCAAGGTGCTGTTTTCATGCAACGGCGATCATTTTGTGGCTATATAGACCGTTTTCAAACAGATGCGGCCATTCTCTAGCTCGTTGGACTATTTTTATCGAACGGTAAAGTATTTTGTGACCATTCCAATGGCCGTCTTTGTAGAGAAGCGGCCATTTTGTGGCTCTTTAAGCTAATTTTATTAAGCGGTGAGTATTTTGCGACCATCTGGATCATTTTCGAACAGGAGCGGTCATTTCTTAGGGCTGTTTTCATGCAACAACGATCATTTTGTAGCTACATAAGTTGTTTTCAAGCAAGGACACAGCCATTTCGTGGTCTTCTCGACTGTCTTCGAACAGCGGTGGCTATTTTGTGACTCTTTGATACTGCTTTCAAACATGGACAACCATTTCGTGACTCTCAAAACCGTCCGTTCGTTAAACGACAGCCATTTTGTGGCTCTTTGCAACTGATTTTAATCAACTGTGAGTATTTCGTGGCCATGTAAATCGTTTTCAAGCATAGACAGCCATTTCGTGATCCTCAAGGCCGTTTTCATGTAGAAGCGGCCATTTTGTGACCCTCTGGGTCGTTTTCGAGCATAGGCGACCATTTCGTGGCTGTGTGGACTATTTTCATATAACTGCAGCCATTTATATAGCTCTCTAAGCTGTTTTTATTCATCGGCAACCATTTTGCAACTCTTTGAGGGTCGTTTTCTCAAGCATAGGCAGCCATTTCGTGGCCCTCAGAACCGTTATTCGTGTAAAGGCGGCCATTTTGCAACCTTCCAAGCTGTTTTCATTTAGCTATAACTATTTTGTGACTCTTTGAACCATTCTCATACATAAGTGGCCATTTCGCGGCTCTTTGAACTGTTTTTATCAAGCGGTAAGTATTTTGTGACCATCTGGACCGTTTTCGAACAAGAACAGCCATTTTGTGGTTCTTTAAACTGTTTTTAATCAGCGGTAATTATTTTCCAACTACTCTTCGAACCACATTCTCATACACGAGCGGCGGTCCTCTTTCGTGGCCCTCAGAGCTGTTTTACATGCAACGGCGATTAAAAGCCATTTTCAGGCAGAAACAGCCATTATCGTGGCTCTCAGAACTGTTTTTATTCAACAATGACCATTTTGTGATCTTCTTCACCATTTTCAAGCAAGAGCAGTCATTTTATAGCAGTCATCATGTAGCTGTGACTATTTTGTAACTCTTTAAGCCGTTTTCAAGCAGCCATTTTGTAGCTCTTTGCAACTGATTTTAATCAACTGTGAGTATTTCGTGGCCTAATAGACCGTCTTCAAGCATGGACAGCCATTATCGTGGTCCTCAAAGCCGTTTAGAAGCGGCCATTTTTTGTGACTCTCTGGGCTATTTTTATTGAACGGTGAGCATTTTGCGTAGCCGGCTGGACCGTTTTTATATAAAGGCAGCCATTTTGTAGCTTTCTAAGCTGTTTTCACTTAACAGTTTGTAATTCTTTGAGTCGTTTTCAAGCAGGAGCAGCCATTTCGTGGCCTTTGTTTTCATTTAGCTATGACCATTTTTCTTAAACCGTTTTCAAACATAGACGGCCATTTCGCGTGGCCCTCAAGGCCGTTTTCATACAACGACAGCCATTTTGTGTCAGACGATTGAACACAGTGTACAAACCGTAAGAATGACTTTTCTCCTCTCTCATCGTATTCGTAAACAAACTCCGCCGAGCCTTATCCCACGTTGCATTGCATGGCCAACATAGATGGTGCGATGCAGTGCAATGAGATACACATGGCGTTGCTCTCCATCTGCGTGCTGCACATGGAATACTTACGTATCGATGTATCGTAGCCGCGTTCGACGCGCTCTCAACGTAAATAATCGCCTTTCATTCTATATCTGGTATTCGCGATAGCAGAGTCGCTTGCTCTGCTGTGTAATATCCGCACACTCCGTTTCGGTCGTTTTCACGCGCATCGTCCGTGCCGTGTGTAATCGCGTTCTGAAAGTGAAGAAAACTGTGTAAATAACTTTATAAATATATTTATCGAGACTCGTATCGTATTCAGTGACTTTGATTATACTCGGTAAATTATCCAAGTTGAAGACTTGCGTATGAATTATTCATATACACTGCCGTCGAAAAGTTTCCGGACAATACCTACACCTAAATTTAAAGTCTTCTTGCATCTTCTCGAGACTTCTCGTGTCAATTTCTCTTCAGCAATATTTGACCTCATGATATACTCATATTGTTTACACAACTTACTCGTTCCCGTCTATGCGCAGTTGCTAAATAAAATTTATTACTTTTTTTATAGTAATTAGTGTTTTATTAAGAATTTTTCCTACTTATATCCCTGTCCGGAAACTTTTCGACGGCAGTGTATGTGCGTCCATCTCTCCGTATCGCCTCGCTCTCGTCCGTTCCATCGCAACGTGACGTATCGCAACGTCCGAATGTACATCGTTGTCATTGTTTCTCGCAGTTGTATACGCCGAATAAACCTGTATCGATATCGCATTCGATTGGATTCGTCGATGCGTACTAGAGAAATGCTTATAAAGATTACTTAAACTTCCAATGAGATGATCGGTAATTTAAAAAGATTAAATTATTTTTTCAAAAAACAAAAGTCGTTCCGTAATAGTGGGAGGGGCTTCGCCCCCCCAACCCCCCCATCGAGGGGCTTCGAAACCCCACCAGGGGGCTTCGCCCCCTGGACCCCCGTTGACTCGCGCCCTTCTTTTCAACCGCGCACGCTCGGTGCACGAGCAGTGAGTATTTCGTGATCGTTTTGACCGTTCGTCGAACAGAGGCAGCCATTTCGTGGCCCTCGAGACCGTTTTTATGTAGGAGCGGCCATTTTGTGACTCTTTAAGCTGTTTTTTTTTTTTAAGAAGCAGTAAGTATTTTATGATCGTCTTAGCCATTTTCGAACAAAGGCGGCCATTTCGTGGCTCTCTAAGCTGTTTTCATTTAATAGTATGAGTATTTTGCGATTATCTGGAAATTTTCATTCAGTGGCGGCCGTTTTGTAGCTATCTAGAACGTTTTTATTCAGCAGTGACAATTTTGTAATTTTCTGAACCATTATTTTCAAGCATGGGCGGCCATTTCTCGGGGGGGCTATTTTGCATGATGCTGATACGTCCATTTTATGACTCTTTGAACTGTTTTCATGCAGAGCCGATATGCTATTTTATGGCTATCCGAACTGTTTTCATTCATCAGCGGCCATTTTGTGGCTCGTTGAGCTATTCTTATTCAGCAGTAAGTATTTTGTGACCATTTGAGCCGTTTTTTCATGAGCATAAGCGGCCATTTTGTGGACTCTCTAGGACTGTTTTCACTTAACTTAAACTATTTTACTCCGTTTTTATGTAAAAGCAGCCATTTCGTGGCTCTCTGAACTGTTTTTATCGAGCGATAAGTATTTCGTGACCATCTGGACCGTTTTCGAACAGAAACGACTATTTTGTGACTCTTTGAACTATTTTTAATCAGCGGTAACTATTTTACGACTCTTTGAACCGTTCTCACATACATAAGCGGCCATCCTATCGCGATCCTCAAGACTATTTTCATGCAACAACGTCGATCATTTACATAGGCCGTTTTCAAGCAAGAGCGGCCATTTCGTGACTCTCTATGCTGTTAGAACGGTAAGCATTTTGCGACCATCTGAACCATTTATCGAACGGAAGCAGCCATTTCGTGACCACCCTCGGGGCTATTTTCATGCAAAGGCGAACTATTTTAATAATCCTCTCTAAACTGTTTTCACTCAACAGCGAGTAGCCTCTGACCAAGCAGGGACGTCCACTTTGCGATTATCTAGACCGTATTAATGACACGGCGAACATTTTATGAGCCATTTCCAAGCACGGGCGGCCATTAATCGTGGCCCTCAAGAGACTGTTTTCATGCAACGACGACCATTATATAAATGCTTTCCAACGAGGAGATGACACAGTGATACACACATTGTGTCGGACGATTGAACGTAGTGTACGAGTGCTCGCTGGACTTTGCGTATACTTTTGGTAAATTACCGTTGAAAACGTATGAATTATTTGTGTATACGCGTGCTCGTTCGACATTTCCGATCCGTTCCATATCACGAACGTGTATCGATTTTACGTGACTTCGTGTGATACTTCAAAAAAATAAGTGAAAAATTGATAAATTCTCGTACATATTCGAAATTGTCTATCTTCTCTATTGATGTACCGTCTCAGAATTGTCTTCTCTGCTTCTGAAATCCGGAGGTCTGTCCGTGAGGTTGGTCAGACGGATTTAGAGATGATGGGGCCATTCTCCCATTGCTCTTTGCATCTTATCTTATCGTTGGGAGATGTGCCTGTGCCTATCGATTTTAGTCCATTTTAATCGTAACTTCGTGCAATACTTGGAAATATTTCCGAAAGAATCGAGGTCGAAACGCGTTATAAATTCTTGTTGACATACTTCTCTCAATTGTCTGAATTGTATGAATGATGCGTTGAACTCTCGAAATGGCCGTATCCCTGCTCTCTCAGATGTGATGTATGGTACGTGACCTCCCTTGCTTGCCTCGTATTGTACCCGTGATAATACCACCGATGTACTACCATTGTGTATGCATAGCTTTGATCCTGCCTTGAAATAGATCTTAGACTTTACGGTTAAACAGATTGATCGTGAGCGACGACTCATCTTTTTTCAAGAAACACAAGTAGTTTCGTGATAGTGGGGGGAGCTTCGCCCCCCCAACCCCCCCATCGAGGGACTTCGAAACCCCACCAGGGGGCTTCGCCCCCTGGACCCCGGGGCTTCGCCCCTTGGATCCCCTCGCGCCCGTTTCGCTCGACTCGTCCTTGTTTTCGACTGCGCATACTTGTGTACATCGTCGATGTGACGAATGTCTTAACCCACGTAGCCACGAAATGGCCGCCTTTGCTCGAAAACGTATGTTCGATACTATATTTTCTTATGAAATAGCCGCCGTTGCGTGATGACAGCTTTGAAAGCCACGTAAATGGCCGCCACTGATTGAAATCATCTTAAATAGCCACGATGTAGCCGCCGCCGCTGCTTGAAATTGTGAATAAAAACTCTAATTGGTGGCTGTTTCTCTTTCTATGCCGCACGCATGCGATATTAGCCTTAACGTCGCTTGACGTCCAATGACAGCCGAGAGAGCCATGAAATGGCCGCCCATGCTCGAAATAGCCACCGCGCCATTAATACAGCCCAGATAACCACGAAATGGATATTCCTGCTTGAAAACAACCTGTATTAGTGTCTACGTTTCGTATAAAACTCCAATTAGCCGTTCTCTCTTCCACGCACCGTGTGACATTGACCTTAACGTCGACGACGGCGCTACTCTATCTGTACTCTGTGCACTCTGTGTAACTAACCTCTGCTTGTCGATACATCGTATTATACACGTGTATCGCTTCTATCTTTAATTTTGCATTAGTTTCACGTTAGTTTGCCGTTCGACGATGTTGCGTGACTCTCTCGATTCTATCGTCTAGAAATCAAATGTATGTGTCGGTTTGTCCCCAAATTAATACAAGTGATACACGTAAGTGAGTGAGCAACCTAACCCCCACGATCGGACACATCGCGTTCAGCGTTTAATTTCTTTCGTCACGCTTGTCTTCGTCCCTACGCTCGAAACGCGTCAACGTGATCCGATCTCTGTATCATTTATAAATTGTACCGATTCGTTGTGCTACCACGTCTGTCTATTATTATTAATTAATTTCACACAGTGCCGCGTTTCGACAACTGCGAGACTACTGTTTAATATTGCCTGTTGATCGAACGTACGTATGTAAACATAAGTTTGTAATAAATAACCTAACCTATTCGTTCGATCGATTCATCGTTTTTAATTTCCTCTCTATACACGTATCAGATCATCTTCTTTATACGTCCTATACACACACATCTGTTCCACTATTATCAGTTCGTAACTCCTGAATTCTCCGTTTGATATTGTTCTACGAATCGCGAATCTATCGTACGTGTATGTCCAATTAAACTAAACTAACGTAAAGTATGAGATTCTTTAATACATATTTATCCACTCGAAGTATCTCTCTCTTCGAACGAAAAGTCTTCTTTTTAATAAGAATTATCATCGTTTAATTTATACTGATAAATAACTTGGAAATAATGAATTTATTATAACGTACACGAAATATCTTGAGAAATACTCGTGTGCATAGACTGAAGTGTTGCTGCTGCTGCTGCTGCTGCTCACGGATTGCCCCCTCGATCGAACTGCTGAATCGTAATCTAAATAGGTAATCAGAAACCGACGACGAAGACGCGATGTCTCCATCGTTCGATCAAATGGATGGGGAAATTGTACGAAAAAAGACGCTTTTGAATTAAACGTTTATTCGAAGAAACGCGTTTCAAAATCCTTTACCAATAATTATAACCATGTGTCCATCCTATTTATTTGCATCCTCCGTATGCGCGTTCGTGCGTCCATTTGCATCCTTCGTATGCGCGTTCGAGCGTCTCTCTCTGCACCTCTGAAATAGAAATTCCCTAATATTTAACGTCGAATATAATCTGAATTTGTAGAATCGATCGTTTTACCTCGTGTTACCACCTCTTTCCTCTCTCTCGACGATCTTTAAAGGAAGCCTTGAACACGAAAATTCCCTAATATTTAACGTCGAATATAATCTGAATTTGTAGAATCGATCGTTTTACCTCGTGTTACCACCTCCTTCCTCTCTCTCGACGATCTTCAAAGGAGGCCTTGCACGCGAACCGCCTTGTATCCGTATCCGTACGAGACATCCCTCGCTCTCTCCGCCGAGCGAAGAGCGTTTCGGCCTAAATGATACGTCGATTAGCCTCGTTCGTCCACGACGTAACGTAACGTTGTTTTTTTATATCTTACGCACGTTGCGGAATCGTCGACCGCTTTCTCCTCCTCCTCGACGATTTCGTCGATCTCTTCTCGTCGTCGATGTCCAGCAGCCATCCTCGTCCCGATCCGCGAGGTGCGTCGTTCTCGAATTGAATTCTCCTCGAGTGCCACGTCTTCTCCTCTCTCGTTAACGAATGACACCACGCAGTTAGCGGTCGGTTGTAACCTTTGAACAAACATCTTTTCAAGAAACGAAAGTGGGGGGGGCTTCGCCCCATCTTCGCCCCTCGAAACCCCCGTTTCGCGCCCGACTTTCAACCGCGCATGCTCAGTCTGTACATCGTCGACGTGAACGAATATCTTAATACCCACGAAATGGAAATCCGCCTTTAGCTCGGAAAACGTATGTTCGTATACGTATTTTCTTAGCCACCGTAAACACAGCTTTGAAAGCCACGAAATAACTCCGATTGGCCGTTTCTCCGCCGCAACGTCCAATGACAGCCGAGAGAGCCACGAAATGGCCGCCCGTGCTAGCCACCGCGCCATTGCCCGGATAATTAATGGATGCTTCTGCTATAAAAACAGCCTACATCTTCGTGTTGTACGAAACTCTAATTAGCTGTTCCGCGTAACCTCTACCGCTTGTCGATACGTTGTATTATACGCGTGTGTTATCTTTGATTTTACATTAGCTTCACAAAGTTAATTTGTACCACGACTCGTAACCGTTTCGTTATGTGTATATATATATATATATATATATATATATATATATATATATACACGTCTGTCTGTTATCAATTTCACACAGTGCCCCGCCGCTTTGACACGAGCGACAACCGCGAGACTGTGTTATCTTATTGTAATCTTAATTACCATTTAATATTGCCTGCAAATGTTATATGTAAACTTGTCCACGAGTTAGTTGATAATAAAAGTGACGTATAACCTAACCCCGATCGATTTCTTCTCCTCGTACGCGTTGTATCGTCCGTGCCAAATACGTCTACTTTATTATCTCAATTTTGTGAATCTTCGTGAACGTCTGTTTCTGAAAGTTTTAATTAAACGCAACCTAACGTTCGTTCGCTACACCTTCGCCGATAGACGAATGTCTCCTATCTTCCTAACGGAGAGATGTATTACGATGAGTCTTTTTCGAATAAGAATTATCGTCGTTCGACACATTTGTACGAATGAGACCACGAATGTGATTGATATTGCGAACGAAAGATAGGAGATTTTTTTCTCTCTGAAACGATCGAACGTTTGTGCGTGCCGCATAGCATCGTTGACCATCGAACTGAATTGTAAGAATAGAAATCGGAAAAAAACTGGCCGCGGAAGAGCGACGCTAAGATCTCTCTTTGGACTGTTTCAACACGTTCCACTATCGCGATAAACGTTGAATTAATATCGTTCGACTAATGAAAACGTTACATGTTAACTCGGATAGGAAACTGTTGAAATGAATACATCGATTTGAAGAAACACATTTCCATCTTCTTCGATCGATATCCCATAATATTCTTTATTCAGCACCATTCCCAATAGCGTCCTCTCGTCCATTATAAATGTATACGACGCAGTGCCTCCAGACTTGCCCGGATGGACGCGCATGCGCGCCCAAACAGCCGTTTAAACAGTGGTGTATATACACACTGGCGCATTTTTGGCGGGCTCCAGTGTAAACACGGGCTGTATCTCAGTTGCCAGATGCCTGATTGTGACCACAACACGGAATACGAAGCACGGAGCGAAGTGACTGCACAGGACAGGATGAGGCTGATATATGTGAGTAAATAAAGCTAATATTATAATATCGTATATAGTGCAATATTAGTGCAATATAAAATATGGAAAGTTGCAATAAAGGAGCAGTTAAAAAACAAGTTATTAGAAAATTTAATTTATCATGGTTAGAGGAAGATTGTTTTAAAGGATGGTTGGCTCCTTATCCTGAAAATAATAAAGCTTTTTGTATCATGTGCAACAAGACTATCAGGTGTTGTAAAACGAATTTGATTGCACATTCACAGACGGAAACACATATATCTAATGTAAAGCCTCAAAATCAAAGCCTCGATCATAATAAGCAAATGTCTTATAAAAATAAAACTAAACGCGCGGAAATAAAGTTAGCTGCTTTTTTTGCAAAGCACAATATTGCCTTTAGTATTGCGGATCATTTAATTCCATTATTAAAAGACATTTGCATAGAGCCTGAAATTGTACAAAATCTTTCACTGAAACATACCAAATGCACTAAAATTGTAGAGAATGTAATTGCGAAACGCGAAATAGAAAAATTAGTTGAAATTTTGCAAATACGTAGATTTTCAATTTTAATAGATGAGAGCACTGATATAACTGATACAAAGTTTATGTGCTTACTTGTCAAATTTGTTTCACCTGATAAAAAAATTAAAACACAATTATTAGAATTATTAGCATTAGATGCTACAAATTGTACCGCGAAAAATATTTTCGAAACTTTTAAAACATTTTTACAGACCAAAAATATTCCTATTAAAAATATTGTTGGAATGGCAAGCGACAATGCATCGGTAATGACGGGATGTAACAATTCTTTTTTTTCTCATTTAAAAGCTGAAGTACCCGGAGTAATATTGTTTAATTGTATGTGTCATTCGTCTGCTGCGAGTAAAGCGTGTAAAAAATTGCCTAAGAAATGCGAAACTTTTATTAGAAATGTTAGTCATTATACATCAGGCAGTGCAAAGAGAAGTGCAATTTTAGTCTCTTTTCAGAAATTTTTTAAAGTTGAAAAGAAAAAACTTCTTAAATTGTCAAATACAAGATGGCTTGTTTTACATAATTGCGCAATTAAACTTCTTGAGAACTGGGATGTTTTGCAAAAATATTTTCTTGTTGCTGTAATAGAAAATAAATCCCAGTCTGCCGAAGCCATCTTAGCTCAATTAAATGATGATTATATAAAAGCTTATTTACTATTTTTAAAATATTCATTACATTTTTTTAATCTTTTTAATATTCTTTTCCAATCTCGCTCAATTTTAATTCATAAGTTATATAATAGTAGTCAAGATATTATTCGTCAAATAGCTACAAATGTTATGATTCCAGAGGCTTTAAATGACATTACTACCTTGAATGTAGATGAGGAGAAGCATGTAAAACCTGTGTTAGATATCAATGTGGGACCAGAATGTGCAAGTTTTTTGGAACATCAGCCATTAGAGTTCGTAAAAGAAATCAAATTAACGTGTTTAAATTTTTATTTAACAGCAATTAAACAAATGTTAAAACGTTTGCCATATAACGATATATTTTTCAAACAATTAACTTTTTTAGATGCCAAAATTGCGCTTTATTATGAAAATAGAAATGATATTAATTTATCGATTATTGCTTCACGTTTAGGAAATATAGATATAACAAAATTAGCTTTTGAATGGCTGTTCGCGATCGGCTGAGATTGATCACGAACAGTGAGAGAGAAGGCTGGATTCGCTCAGAGAGAGCGCGAGCAAAAGAGCGAGAGGAAGAAGAGAGTACGGAGGAACATTCGTTTGCCCTATGCGAGCACTGGTCGAAGAGACAGAGGGAGGATAGAGTGATGAGCATGTGAGAGAGCGAGAGTGCAAATGAAACGTGAGCGAGGAGCGAAAACGTCGGAAAAGAATTGCACAGGTTGAGATTCACGACAATGACAATCTCGATTTATTAAAAGTCTCAATGTCCATTCTTATAAAACTGTCGTTCGTTCCACGCGAGTTGATGCGCACTCGCGATCGCTACGCGCCTCTAATGGGAGGTAACCGTCGCGGCAAACGACAGCGCGGAGCCACTCTGGGTAATTCGGAGCTAATTTAGCTGCTTTCTTAATTAGCCGCGGTCATCTGGCGTAGTTGATGAGATAGGTACGAGATAGTTTTAACACTGTGCGCACTCGCGACTAATATTCACACTCGGTTCTAGGATCGGTTTGACAGCGCGTCTCGGAGACGAACACGTCTCGATCGTGTGCTCTCTCGTAGCGTTCTAATGTCGTCAATAATTGGAGCGCCGATCGGGTACCGAAACTTTCCTACACGAAAAAGGGGGAATCGCTATGCTTGGAATGTCCTGCCGGGAGCAGCCTTGAAGCGATGTGCGAAAACAAGCTTTACCGCGAAAATCGTAAACATGAAACATAGAGTACATTTCGAAGAGAAAGGAATGCGACCGAGAACATTCCGAAAATGATTAGAAAGCACATGAATAATGACAGCGCAAAGTACAATAAAATAAACTTTATCAATTAATATGACTCGAGTGATTCTAAACTAAATTTAACCTACGTCTAAACCGAAACATACCGCTCGCCTCGAAACCCTCGTTTCGAAATTATGAACAGTATGACACAAGAGCAAGTGTCGAGGCGGCTGGTAAACTTATCCTTCGTACAAGGATTTACAAGTGGCTACGCTCACCGATCGTTCCACCTCAATCGGCAAAAGACACAACTTGCTCAGAGGTCGCTTATACTCTGAATTCGCCGTTTTTACGGTGACAACGCGAGTCAAGACCCGGATGGCATTGCTGTATGCGACCTAACTCCCACTTACAAGGGGGAAGGAGGTCGTTTCGAACCAAGACCAACTGACCTACACAGAGATCTTGCTGAATTTTGCGCTTCCATTTTGTGCGCTGCTGCAAAGTGTTTATATAGTCAGTCTGCCAAATGCGCCAAAACCGCTCCGTGATCTGACGCACCAATTGCCACCTAGTTAAGCGATTTTCTCCCACATCGAGAATTGACGGTTCTGGACGTAGTGTCAGAGCATTCCCGATGAGGAAATGCCCCGGCGTTAAAGGCTCGTATTCATCACAGGTGTCCGGAAGAGGTGCTAAAGGGCGTGAATTCAAACGCCTCAATATTGCACAAGAGAGTGGCTATCTCCTCGAACGTCAGCGTGTGAGCTCCTAGAAGACGCCGAAGATGGTGTTTGACACTCCGTACCCCCGCCTCCCACAACCCGCCGAAATGGGAAGCGGACGGAGGTATGAAGTACCAGGTGACACAGTCTGATGCAGTGCGACCCTGAAGATCAGGATCGCGAAGTGTGGCGCGAAATGCAAGGGTCATTTCTTTGTCGGCGCCGACAAATGTTGTGCCGTTGTCAGAATAGATTGAGCTCGGAAAACCTCTCCGAGCTATGAACCGAGAATAAGCTCCTAAAAATGCAGAGGTGGAGTAGCCGTCCACAATTTCAAGGTGGATCGCACGCGTAGCCATGCATACAAAGACGGCTATGTACGCCTTGCGAGATGGCACCCCCCGGCCGGACGCGGCGCGGACTCGAATCGGGCCCGCATAGTCTAGTCCGCAATTGAGAAATGCGCGCGAGGGAGGAGACACTCGAACGGAGGGCAAATCTCCCATGAGTTGTGCTGGAACGGCTGCTCTCTCTCGAGCGCAAACGACGCATGTCGCTATGACTGCCCTGACTATGCTGCGAGCTCGAATGAGCCAAAACTCCTGGCGCAATGTTGCGAGCGTGAGCTGAGTGCCCGCGTGAAGCGCGCGCAGGTGAGCGTGTCGAACTATTAAGTGCACCAACGGATGCGATGCTAAGATAACGGGATGCCTGGTCTGCAATGAAATTAGAGCGCGCGAAAGCCGCCCACCAACGCGAATTATTTTGAACTCGTCAACGAATGGATTCAGCGAGAGCAAGGCGCTCTTTGAAGAGAGAGGTCGATTATTGAAAAGAGCATCTCTTTCGAGAGGAAACAATTCTCTTTGAATTTGAGTGAGCCAGAAGGTTCTCGCGGTGCGAATCTCGCTAGCGCAGATGGAGGACGAGCTCTGGATGCCTCCGGCTGGTGAGAGAAGTCGGGCTCTAATGCGAGATATAAAGCGCATTACGTATGCAGTAACGCGGAGAAGCCGTGGCCAAGATGAGAATCGTCTCGAGAGATCCCATATCTCCCTTGGTTTGACGAGATGCGTAGTCTTGGTTTCATTTTGCTCGAGAGAGCATTCGATTGAAGTGAGACTTGTAGGCGTTGGCCATTCTGATCGCGGGCGACACAGCCACGCCGGGCCATACCACCACAGAGTGTGAGAAGTGAGTTGACTTCCGAGGATGCCTCGCACAATCCGAGGGATTGTCATGAATAGAAACGTGCCGCCATAAGGCAGCCGGAACCCGAGATTGAATCTCTGTCACTCGGTTTGCTACGAACGTCTTCCATTTTGATGGGTGCTGTGTGACCCACGCGAGCGTTACCATGGAATCTGTCCAACAGAAACAAGGTACTCCCGAGAGGGAGAGAGAACGAATAACGAATTCAAGTAAGCGCGATAGTAAAACCGCGGCAGCTAGTTCGAGCCGTGGCACTGTTAACGGCTTTAGAGGTGCGACCTTTGATTTGCTTATGAGAAGCGTTGAAGAGATTTCACCGGAGAGCGATTGGACTCGTAAATAAACAGAAGTGGCGTAAGCATGAATAGACGCGTCTGAGAAGCCGTGTACTTCGCAATCACGGGTATCGGGGCCTCGCTTATCCCACCAATTTATCTGAAGATCGTTAATTGATCTTAATGAGTCCTCAATCGAGATCCAATCCCCGGTTAGATTTGGAGGGAGTATATCGTCCCACCCAGCTCGCAGTTGCCACAATCTTTGCAAGAAGATTTTAGCCGTAATTGTAACAGGAACGCTCCAGCCTAAAGGATCGAACATTCTAGCGATGGTAGACATAATTGAGCGTTTAGTTCGAAGAGAAGTTGAAGGGATAGAGACGCGAAATTGGAAAACGTCCCGAGATGGAACCCAGCGGATTCCGAGGATGCTGAGCATCTCGTCGCTCTGCAATGTTTTGCTACAAGCGAGCCCATGATCCTCCGTGGGAATATCATCGAGAAGTTGCGACGAGTTACTAGACCATTTTCGTAATTGAAAATGACCCTTACCGAGTAATTCACACACCTGATCGCGTGTTTGCCGGAGAGTCTGAACGTTGTCAGCTCCAAACAAAAGGTCGTCTACGTAAATGTGGTCTCGAAGCACTGCTACTGCCGAAGGGAACGAGTGTCCTTCATCCTGCGTGAGTTGACGCAGCACTCGGAGAGCCAGATACGGAGCGGCTGCGGTTCCGTACGTGACGGTGGTTAATTGATAATCGCGAACGCTTTCTGACTCGTTATCGGTCCACAAAATTCGTTGATAATCAACGTCACGTGCATCGACGCGAATTTGGCGATACATTTTGGCAATGTCAGCGGAATAGACGTATCGGAATTGTCGCCAACGCATGACTACCGCGGCTAAGTCGGTTTGCAATTTGGGACCCGTGAGCAAGTGGTCATTGAGAGAGGTAGAATTCGAAGTGAGACTCGACGCATTGAAAACCACTCTCAAACGCGTGGTGCTGCTGCTGTCGCGAATAACCGGGTGGTGAGGGATGTAGACGCATTGAGATGGCTCCGCGGAAATCGAGGTTCTCTGCATGTGTCCATGTTCCTCGTACTCGCGGAGAAATTCGCAATATTCCTTTTGAATTGTGGGAGAATTCTTCAATTTACGGAGAAGACCGCGGAGACAGCGAGCTGAGGTGTCGCGAGAACGACCGACATTAATTGGAGGACCATCCTTGAACGGAAGGCGGACAACATATCTACCATCAGCGCAACGCGAGTGCGTCGCTATAAAATAATCCTCGCAACGTTGCTCGTCCGGCGTGAGCACGGTCTGACGGGGAGTTTCCTCGAGTTCCCAGAACCGTCTCAATGCCTGGTCAAGAGAGAAGATCTCCGCTTTTGATAACGATGTCGCATGCGAACAATATTGAACCGCTGGTTGCGCCGAATGCGGAAGCGCCATCGGACCTGAGAGGATCCATCCAAAAATGGTATTTTGCGCTATCGGTTGACCGACCGCTTCCCGTCGGATGCCGTCGCAAATTATTTCTCCGTAAAGATCGGAGCCAATAAGTAGCTCGATAGGCTCAGCGCGAGTGAGCGTAAGATCGGCAAGCGCTAGATCGGCGAGGTACTCCCATTGATGAAGAAACACTGAGCGCGGCGGAGAATAACCGGTAAGAGATCGCATTATCGACGCAGTGGTCGAGAGCACCGGCTCAGAATTATTCACAGGAGATATTTCGATTTGAGCGGCGTATTTGCACGTCCCGGCGTCCACGCAGCCGACCGCGCAGATTGAGATAGGCGTGCGAGAGCGCTTGAGTTTCAATATTTGTACAAGTCTTTCGGAAATGAGAGTGATTTCCGAGCCCTGGTCGAGGAGCGCGCGAACGACGTGAGAGCGACCCGAGAGGGAACGTACGCGGACGCGCGCGGTCGCGAGCAGCACCCGCGGTTGAGAGAGTTGAGAGGTCGCAGATAATGCTACGGCCGAGGTTTCCTCCCTTTGACTATGCGCCGGAATCTCAACCGGAGTCACCGTTGCGTTTGAAACAGAGCCCGAGTCCGTGTGGAGGAGAGAGTGATGCCGTTTTTTACATTTTTGACATGAGAATTTACTTGGGCATGATTGCACGGCATGTTTAATACTGAAACAATTCCAACAGCGTTGATATTGCTTTACCAACTCCGCGCGTTGACGCGGACTCAGCTTCAAAAATTGAGCGCATCTATTGAGAAAGTGCGACGCCTTGCACAGAGGGCATGAAATCGGAGTTGCCGCCGATGCCCTAGCGCTCGTGGTCCTTGCCGTGCGCGTAGATTTCACGGAACTAAGAGGATTGAATTCCTCGAACGCTCGAGCACGTGCCGCAAGAAAGTGATCGAGGTCGTCATACGACGGGATATCCGATGTTTCGCTTCCTCTCAGCTTCCACGCTTTTCGCGTAGCGGGATCGAGCTTCTGGACGACTGCGTAAACGAGTATGTCGCTCAGAATTTCGTCGTTTGAACGATTCAATTTTCTTAAAGAAGCGGTTGCCCGGTTCGCTTGATCGCGCAAATTATTCAAGTCGGTCGCGGATTCACGAGCAACGCTAGGTAAACTATAGAGCGCGGAAACATGAGCCTCAACTAACCGGCGTTTATTGTCGTATCTCGACAGCAAGATTTTCCACGCGATTTCGAAATTATCAGCCGTCACCGGGACTGATCTGATTGCATCGAGTGCGCTACCCGTGAGGCTCGACGCTAAGAAGTGCATTCGAAAGAATGCGGTGAGTTCTTTATTATCTATGATTAACGTGATGAATCTATCGTGGAATGTTTCCCATTCGTCCGGTTTGCCCGAAAACGGCGGAATTTTTATGGGCGGTAAATGTGAGACAGAATTCGCGACGAGATCTGCGCTTCGCATTGTGGAGCTTGCCAATGGTGCAGCTGCTATCGATGGCTCCAACTCCTCGAGACAGTCCGCCATGTGATCCAAGGCCTCCTGATAGAGCTCCTCGTGTTTCTCAAAAAGCTGCGCCTCGAAGTAGGTCGCCTCGTTACTCGCGGCGGCAGGAACGACGCGCTGCAATGCTGCATGACCGTCCACACACTGCGCCCAGCTCTCCTTCAAAACGCCGATCCTTGACCGTATTTTGGCAGGAGTCAAATTGTTCTTCCCGATTTTCTTAAAGTTTGACAAGAAGCGCGCCACAGTTTGGAGCAGCGTCTGCTGCTTTAAAAGTAAGTCACTCATTGCCTCACCTATTTTGAGACACAGCACTCACTGAGTTGAATGTCTGAGAGGGACAGTTCGAGAAACCCGTTCAATCTGCCCGCATCCGGCTCGAAGGACCAAATTTTAATATGTTCGCGATCGGCTGAGATTGATCACGAACAGTGAGAGAGAAGGCTGGATTCGCTCAGAGAGAGCGCGAGCAAAAGAGCGAGAGGAAGAAGAGAGTACGGAGGAACATTCGTTTGCCCTATGCGAGCACTGGTCGAAGAGACAGAGGGAGGATAGAGTGATGAGCATGTGAGAGAGCGAGAGTGCAAATGAAACGTGAGCGAGGAGCGAAAACGTCGGAAAAGAATTGCACAGGTTGAGATTCACGACAATGACAATCTCGATTTATTAAAAGTCTCAATGTCCACTCTTATAAAACTGTCGTTCGTTCCACGCGAGTTGATGCGCACTCGCGATCGCTACGCGCCTCTAATGGGAGGTAACCGTCGCAGCAAACGACAGCGCGGAGCCACTCTGGGTAATTCGGAGCTAATTTAGCTGCTTTCTTAATTAGCCGCGGTCATCTGGCGTAGTTGATGAGATAGGTACGAGATAGTTTTAACACTGTGCGCACTCGCGACTAATATTCACACTCGGTTCTAGGATCGGTTTGACAGCGCGTCTCGGAGACGAACACGTCTCGATCGTGTGCTCTCTCGTAGCGTTCTAATGTCGTCAATAATTGGAGCGCCGATCGGGTACCGAAACTTTCCTACACGAAAAAGGGGGAATCGCTATGCTTGGAATGTCCTGCCGGGAGCAGCCTTGAAGCGATGTGCGAAAACAAGCTTTACCGCGAAAATCGTAAACATGAAACATAGAGTACATTTCGAAGAGAAAGGAATGCGACCGAGAACATTCCGAAAATGATTAGAAAGCACATGAATAATGACAGCGCAAAGTACAATAAAATAAACTTTATCAATTAATATGACTCGAGTGATTCTAAACTAAATTTAACCTACGTCTAAACCGAAACAATGGCAAATTTTGCCTACAATTTTTAATGACACTCAGAAAGTAGAATTAGCTACTTTAGAAGTAAATAAAATGTGGCAAAAAATTTTTGATTCTAAAGATTTTAATGAGGAAAAAATGTTTCCAAATTTAGAATTGTTAGTCGAGTCAGTATTTACTTTTCCTCATTCAAATGCGGAAGCAGAAAGAATATTTTCCATAGTTACAGATATTAAAAATAAGAAAAGAAATTCTTTATCAGATAGCGTTACTTCCGCAATTTGTACTATTCGGTCAAGTTTTCAGGCTGATGATATTAATTGTATTAATTTCGAAGTTGATAATAGACATTTAGATTTACATTGTGCACAAAATTTATATTCGAAACACAACTCTGATAGTGCTTGATGTTCTTATTCATTTTTTTTTATTTATTTTTATTTTTTTACACACGCACATTGATTGTTTTTTTCTTTTTTATTGAATAATTCACATATTTTATTTCCTTTCAGAATTTATGTTGATTATTTTTTGTGATATTAATTTTATTTATTTTGTATTAGATAATATTGTGATATTAGCAGTAAATATCTTTATAATATTAATTAAATAAGTTTTTTTGTGATATTTATTAAATAAGTACCTGATATACATATAGTACAAATAATATATAGTAATGTTTATATTTCTTATAATTAGTATTTAATATATATATATATATTTATATGTGATATAATTACTATTTCATTTTATTTCTGTTACAATTTAAAAGATTTTATTTTATTGAATGTTTTAATTTTATTATAAAATGTAAGTTTTGTTCTATGAATACTGGTGAGGTTTTTGGCAGTTTTCCTCATCCTTGCAACAAATGTTGGTATTCTAGTTTAAAATTTCTGCCAAATAAAACATTTATTTTCAATTATTTAAAAATGTGTTTCTTTTTATTATATTATGTTAACCTTAACCTTAACCTTTTTCTTCTTTATTTATTATAAGCGGTAGCGGTGCCAACATTGAATAATATGTATTATAAAATGTTTTATTATGTGCTTATTTCTTATGTTAATATTCTTGTTTTTTAAAAAAAGATAATTTAATATAAAAAAATTTTTAATTGATATATTTAGTATGTAGCATATGCTTGTCGAAAGATTTATTCATTTTTTAAAACTTTTACATTTATTTTAAAAAAGCTTTTTTGCAGGGGATCATATAGCACCTTTGTCTACTCCGCATAAGACTTCAGTGAGATCGCGCATGCGCGTCCATCCGGGCAAGTCTGGAGGCACTGATACGACGTTGTACCGAACAACACATCGATCTATATATTATTCTCTCCTCGTGTACGATCTGAATATAGAAATTTATAGAATTATTAATTTTGAACGCAAAAGCGAGAGTTGGAATCGTTTTTTACAATGTTTGTCACGCGTTTGCGTTTCTTTATCGAGAAGAAAACGGATACCTTGTTAAATTTGTTCTTCCAAAACCTTATGTAAATCGTACGTGCACACGAGTTCCTTCCTTCCGAGTGTGATCTCGCTTGAAAAGAGCGTTTATCCTGCCGCGTTCGTCCTGAAAATAATTAACCAGTCCGATTGAGAATCTTGTCCGAGAACCTCGTTTTTCTACGTTCCCTTCGAAATTAACTATTGTCTCTCCGAACGTATTGTACGTACGTTGTGGAATCGACCGCTTGATCTCGTATCAATGTATTCTTCCATCTCGTTCCGACCGTAAAGTGTTAGACGTCGTTAAACTCATCGAGTCCACGTATCGTCTCGTGCATATCTCCTCTCTCGTTGCACATCTGAAAGACACAGTTGAAGTTAGTAATTACCTTTGAATAAATTACAAGTTTTAACAAAAATCGTCTCGTATTAGTGGGGGGGGCTTTGCCCCCCTAACCCCCCCATCGAGGGGCTTCGAAACCCCACCAGGGGGCTTCGCCCCCTGGACCCCCGTGCGCGCGTGCTCGAACGGGATCTTTTCTCATCTCGATCGTCTCGACTCGAATCAGTAGCTACGAAATAACCGTCCTTGCTTCGAAGCGACCCAATGTGCCACGAAATGGCCGCCGCTGCTTGGGATAATTGCGAATGGAAACTCCGATTGGCCGTTTCTATGCCGCACCATGCGATATTAGCCTTAACGTCGCCTGACGTCCAATGACAGCCGAGAGAGCCACGAAATGGCCGCCTTTGCTCGGAAAACGTATGTTCGATACGTTATTTCTTATAAAATATAGCCACCGTTGCGCGATGACAGCTTTGAAAGCCACGAAAGAGGCCGCCTACGCTTGAAATTGTGAGTGAATAAAAACTCCGATTGGCCGTTTTTCTTTCCACGCCGCACCGTGTGACGTCGCGCGACGTCCAATGACAGCCGAGAGAGCCACGATGTGGCCGCCCATGAACGACTCGTATAGCCGCGAAATAGCCACCGCGCGCCATTGATACGGCCCACCGCGAAATGGATGCCCCAAACAACAGCCTGTGTGTCGTATGAAACTCCAATTGACCGTTCTCTTCCCACGCACCGTGTAACAATATTAACCTTAAGGGGATCCTAAAGCGGAGACCGAACTTCGACGGGATAGCGCCCTCATCTAGACGGAATTAAAAATGTCGGTAAAATTACCGACAGTTTTAATTCCGTCCATTTTCTATATTATCGATATAGTCTATTCTACATTATTCTATATACTCAAAATTCAGTTTTGTCAGATTGAAAGTCTCGATCTGATAGAAAGCACAGCAGAGAGAAAGTACTGTCTCAGCTGACAAGAAAACAATACAAACAATAGAGACAAGGATAATGTTCTCTCGCACATAATGTTCTCTTTTTTCTCTCGCGCTATATGTATATTTTTACTGTTCGCTAAGCTAGCCGATTCAACGATTTGGAATCAGACGTCGAATCGATCGCTTTATCATACATATAATGTTTATAAAATAAATAAAATATTTATATTTTATTTATATTTTTTGCAAATAATAAAGAATATAAAAATGTTTATCAGTAGTAGCATAAATATTATTCATTATCAATGTATTATTCAACGATATAATTTGGTGTAATATGTAAAAAATCAATTTTTACAACATTTTTATTTTTAAATTTTACATTTATATTTTATATTTATTTAGATAAATTGTCTATAGATATTCGTCTTTAGACATAATGGACATTCTTTATATTGTTTATAAAAAAATATATAAAAGTTTTTTATAAACAAATATCTATTTATAAACAATGTTTGAGACTGAACGAATCAGTGAGGCGAGAGGTGGACGTACACGCACACACAAATAGTCACTCACACGCAAGTTTAACAGAACAAATTAATAAAGTATATTTAAGTAGAAAACACAGACAATGAATTTATATACAAGATATTTACAGTTCCTTTTAGTGTACTGGGCGTACACAATTCAGCGCACGGCACTGGGCAGTGCACGGACAGCGCGAGTCCGATGCGCGAAGCGCGCGAAAGGTCCGAACGCGGTGGACGCGCACCAAACCGATCCTGGTGAAGCAGGCGACTTCACCCAGGCGTATATTACGCGGCAGAGCAAGCGACTCTGTTATCGCGAATATGCGAGAAAGATAAGCGTAGTCCGTGAGGCGAGCGAAATGTCCGTGTAAATGTTCGTTAACTATGATTGAAGCGTGCGGGTCGTACCTGAGCGTGTCGAAGCAGACTGGCCCTCGTCCCCACTCTGCATCCGTTTTTATACTGAGCTTTTCTGGAACGTTCCTCTCCGTCGTCATTTCCTCTTGAGGGAAATGACGACATAAAAAGAACACTCCAGAAAAGCCAGGAGGATTCGCAATAAACAATTAGATATAAATATAATTAGAAAGCATTAATTGGGGACGATGACTCAGGGCTTTTGAATTCAAGACAGCGGCAGCGCCGCCGTCTCGCTACTTTAGCGCGCTCCGCGTGAGCGCGGCTAAGTTCGATACTGTATGATGTTGGGACATAAGTCCCGTGCGCAGTGCGAATGGAGAGCAACGACAGTGATGTGTGCGATGTAACACACATCACTGCCGCTAGTCTCCACGCATTTATTGCTGCATTGCACCACCCATGGTGCACAGGCCATGCAACATAGGCGATGCAATGCAGCGTGATGAGGGCTTGGCGGAGCCCTTCGTTCGCTCGCGAACATTCCGCCCGCCTCCGGTTGTACCGGACGAAATGCTATTTGTCTCGCGCGCGGCGGGCGCGCGAGGCGTGTGACGAGCGGCTAAGTCCCGCGCGAGCCGCGGGGCGGTGTCACGAGCGGTGCGAGTGCACCTCGCGTCAAGGCAGCACCCGCGTGGTGTACATACCGCGCGACGCACGTGGTCACCGCGTGCCTTGTTTCGAGGAATCAGCTGTTCGGGAACGTACGCGAACGAGCTGTAGAAAGCTGATTGAATTGCGTCGCAGTCGCGAAACGCGTTTGATGGCACGTAGTGTCGCGCCGTCGCGAGTATGTACGTATTCGGCAATCCGCGAGTAAATGAAGTGTGGCGGTAATGAGTTGTGAGAAGTGAGATGAGAGGTGAGTCGCGAACGAACAAATAAGCGGTAACGCAGTGAAGTGCGATGATACATAATAATGAAGCGAGGCAATGAGAACTGATAAAACCTGTACGCGGAATGAAGATGTGAATGCGGGCGCGGTGACAATGGTACGGCGAGTGTGAGTGGAGGTGATACGCTTACGTGCAATCCCTCGTTGTGGAGCCGGGAGGGCCTGCGGTGGCTCGTGTGCTTTGCGACGATCCCGCCCCGTCTCTGTGTAGTACCACGAGTTTGGTGACCGGTCGGGTGAGGGTTGAGGTGGCCGTCTTCACCTCAACCACGCGAACCTGGCCGTCGCGGCCAGGATGGACGGCGACGACGCGGGCGAGCGGCCACTTCGCGGGCGACGTAAGTTCGCTGCGCACGAGACACAGCTGGCCCTCCTGCACCGGCTCCGTTGCACGCTGCCACTTGGGACGCTCCGCAAGGCCGTGGATGTACTCGTCCCGCCACCGCTGCCACAGATGGTCCCGCATCCGTTTGACGAGCTGCCACCGTGAGAGCCGGTTCACCGGCATGTCGAGGAGCGACGGCTCAGGGACGGCACGGAGAGGCGCCCCGATGAGGAAGTGGCCCGGCGTGAGGGCCGACACGTCGTCCGGGTCATCCGTCAAGGGGGAGAGCGGCCGCGAATTGAGGCATGCTTCCACCTCGGCGAGGAGGGTCGCCATCTCCTCATAGGTGAGAGTGGCATCGCCGATGACCCGCCTCAGGTGGTGCTTGGCCGACTTCACGGCCGCCTCCCAAATGCCGCCGAAGTGAGGAGCCGCCGGGGGGTTGAACCTCCATTGGATGCGCTCCTCCGCCAGGGCGCGGGCGATGTGGCGGGCCTCTCGCGAACTCGCCGTGAAGAGGGCCCGAAGCTCCTTGTCGGCACCCACGAAATTAGTGCCCTGGTCGGAGTAGATCGCCTGCGGCACTCCCCGACGGGAGACGAACCTTCTCAGGGCAGCCAGAAATCCTTCCGCGCTGTAGTCGCTGGCCACGTCCAGATGCACCGCCCGCGTGCAGAAGCAGACCCAGACGACGATGAAGGCTTTGCTGCTTCGGTGCCCTCGACCCTTGGTGGCTCGCAGCAACACCGGGCCCGCGTAGTCGACTCCGGTGTGCGTAAAGGGGCGCGCCGGAGTGACACGGGGCGCCGGGAGATCAGCCATAAGTGGCGGTGTGGATGCCGCCCGCCATCGCGAGCACCGAAGGCAGCGATGGGTGAGTCTCTTCACGGCGGACCGTCCACCTGGCACCCAGTAGCGCTGCCTCACCGCTGCCAGTGTCTGCTGCACGCCGCCATGGAGCGCCCTGGAGTGGCAGTCGTCAATGATGAGTGCGGTGAGTGAGGACCCCTGTGGGAGGATGATGGAGTGCCTCTCGTCATATCCAAGAGGCGCGCGGCGGATCCTGCCTCCAACCCGCAGCAGACCCTGGTCGTCCAGGAACGGGGTAAGTTTAAGCAATGCACTCTTCCTGAAAATGATTTGACCCTTCTGCAACAGACTAATTTCGGCCCCGTAGGCCTCCGCTTGCGCCACTCGCACCCAGGTCAGCAGCGCCTCTTCCAGGTCGTCGCCGGTGAGTTCGGGGAGCCGGTCCGCTTTGGCGTCCCTCGTCTGCAACCAGCGACGGCACCACGCAGTGACGCGCAGCAACCGTCGCAGAGACGAGTACCGCCGCAGCAGCTCCGGCTCCTCCTTGGTGAGCGTCGCCCCGACGATGGCCCGCGTCCTCTCCTCGGGGAGCCCGGTTGCCACCAGGTTGTCCTCAGCCTCTCGTGGCAGGTCGCCGTGCAACCAGGCCGGGCCCCGCCACCACAGCTCGTGTTGCGCAAGCTCTCGTGGTGGCAAGCCCCGGGAGGCGCAGTCGGCAGGGTTGTCCTGCCCAACCACGTGGTGCCACTCCGCACCCGGGAGCGTGGTTTGGATCTCTGACGTCCGATTGGCCACGAATGTCTTCCACCGCGTGGGGTGGCCTCGGATCCAGCCCAACGCAACGGTGGAGTCGGACCAGAGGTGGACCGGCACGGCCTCGAGCCCCAGAACTGTCCGCACGTGGGCCATGAGTCGGACCAGCAGGGTCGCCGCGCACAGCTCCAGCCTCGGTAACGAAATCTGCTTGATTGGTGCAACCTTGGTCTTGGCAGCGACCAAGCGAACAGACCAATCACTCTCTTCTTCGGTTCGCAGGTAGATCACGGCTGCGTAGGCCCGCTCCGAGGCGTCGGCGAAGCCGTGCAGCTCCGTCTGGTCCCGCCCAGTGGACTGGAGCCACCGAGGGACTCTAATTTCCGCCAACGTTGGAAGATCGTCCAGGAAGGCCTGCCACGTCGCTGCCTCCGCCGTCGGGAGGGGGATGTCCCAGTCGCGCGACAGTAGCCAGGTCCCCTGGACGAAGATCTTGGCACGTACGACCACGGGGGCAAGCCAGCCCAGTGGGTCGAACAGCTGAGCCGCTTGTGAGAGGACCGTCCGCCGGGTGATCCCTCTCGATGAAGCCGGTTGCACCACAAAGGCGAAGGTGTCGTCCCCTGGTCGCCAGTGCAGCCCCAGCGTCGAGTGGGTGGTGAGTGTCGTCCACACACGCACCCCAGGTTGCGACAGGTCCTCCTCCGGGACGTCCTCCAGGATGTCCGGCTGATTTGATGCCCATTTTTTTAGGGGGAAGCCGCCCGCCATGCAGAGATCCCGCAGCTGCCTCGCGAGATCCCTGGCCTCCTCGATTGTGGGTGCCCCTGACAGGACGTCATCCACGTAGACGTCCCGTCGTAGAGCACTCGCGCCGTCTGGAAACCTCGCCTCCTCGTCCGTGGCGAGCTGGTGCAGCGTGCGGATCGCCAGGAACGGAGCGCACGCCATGCCGTAAGTAACCGTGTTCAGCCTGTATTCCACGATCTCTCCGTGAGCACTTCTCCAAAGGATCCGTTGCAGGTCCCTGTCCTCTGGGTGGACCAGGATCTGCCTGTACATCTTTTCTACGTCCGCGGCGATGACATATCGATGCCACCGCCAACGGAGCAGAACGTCCGCCAATGATGGCAGCAAGTTCGGCCCCACCCGCAGGAACCGGTTGAGGGATTCGCCGCCGGGGAGGGCTGCCGAGCCGTTGAATACGACCCGGAGCTTGGTGGAAGTGCTCGTCGGCTTGAGCACTCCGTGGTGCGGTAGGTAGCACCCTTGTTTGTTCTCCGACAGTGCCGCGGCCCGCGTCATATGCCCGAGCCGCTCGTATTCCTCCAGGAATGCTCGATACATCTCCGCGAGTAGACCGTCTCGCGCGAGCCGTTTCTCCACGCTGGAGAGCACCCGCGCAGCCACGTTCCGCGTCGCGGTGAGGTTAGGCATTCGGGACGCGGTCGGGAGTCGGACGACGTACCGGCCGTTCTCTGTGCGAGCGTGCGTCCGCGCAAAAAGGGCCTCGCACTCCTGCTCCTCCACTGACATCGCGTGCTCAGCTGTGGTGACCTCTTCCTGCTCCCAGAATTGTCTCACGAGACGATCGAGCGGCTCGTCCACGGAGCACGTGTGGAACGACGCGATGCGCGACGCGACGGTACCGGCGGCGCCCGACACGATCCATCCTAATTTCGTCTCCTGTGCCACAGGCTCCAGCTCCCCGCCCCGTCGGATGCCCGGAGCGAGGATCGCGGCATGAGCGTCGGCCCCTAGGAGAACGTCGATGGAGTCCGCAGAGGTGAATGTCGGATCGGCCAGAGGGATGCCCCGGAGATGCGGCCATACCTGTTCAGCGCCGCTCGCGAGGCCGGCGTAGACGCTCAGCCGGGGAAGCACAATCGCGGACACGGTGAGTACTTCGTCACCACTCGCGCTTGCCACGTCGAGTCGTACTTGGCCGCGCGCGATGCCGGTCTGTCGTCCTCCCACGCCGAACACTGCCACCGAAGCCCGAGATCGCGGAAGTCGCAGTCGTTGCCCGAGGGCCTCGGAGATTATTGACACCTCCGAGCCCTGATCGATAAGTGCCCGGACGGGGTGCAGGTGACCGAACCGGTCACGCACCTGAACACGCGCGGTGGCGAGGAGGACGGCAACTCTACCCTCCGGAGGCTGGTACGCGAAATGCGACGTAATTGCACCAGCTGCAACGCGATTAGTGTCTGTCGCGAAATCGCGGAACGCGTCATGCAACGCGGAGTGGTGACGCCTTTCGCAAACGGTGCAGTTGCGCTTAGACTGGCACTCACCCACTTTGTGCTTCCCCAGGCAATTGAGACAGAGCTGATGGTCCTCTACGAAGCGCTTCCTCTCAGCTGCAGTCCTCTGGCGGAAGGCGTCGCAGGACATCAGAAAATGATCCTTGCGGCACAGGGAACACCGCTCCTTCTCTTTCTTGCTGGACTCCTTCCGTTGTGCCAGGTGAGTCTTGGCAGCGACTCGTGGGGTTGACTCGATCCTTTTTTTTTTTTTTTTTTTTTGGTTACCCAGGGGAAATCCTTTATGGATACCCGGGAGGTCCGGGGGGACCTCCACGGGTTATGTGGGACTCACCGGAGGGGAAAGAATTCCCCTCCGGCATACCCACTAAAACCCCTGGGGGTGACCATCCTTGCCCATAGTGAGGGGGAGCCGGGTATCGCCAGTGGCATTCGTCCGGCTCCCCCTCGGGCGTGGCTATAAATAGCCCCTATCCTGGGGGGAGAGAAACTCCCCCAACAAAGTTGCCATACTCCGGGGAAGGCTGGGTCACCACAGCCTTCCCCCGCCCCCCCCAGATGTTATGAGGGGGGGCCGCCCCCGGATGTTGGTGGGGCTAAAGGTGGCTGGCGGCCCCCGCCCCCAACCACCTTTACATTTGTTTTCGTGCCCCCCGCTTCTTTGTCTTCTTCGGGTGGAGATCTGGGGGGGGAAGATCCTCCCCCTCCTTCCACCCAGCGACAAAGAAGCGGTTCGCCTCTAATGATTGGTTGGGGGGGGGCTTTAAAGCCCCGCCCCCCAACTCCTCCACTTCGGTACTCCGTCTAAAGTCCGGGGGGGCGTCGGTTAGATAACAAAAACCGATCCCCCAACTCGGGTTGTCTCTGGAGACATCGAGGATTGCCTCACGAACCAATTGGGCGGAGTCCCACCGACCACGAGGGAGGGCATCCGCTATAAAATCAACGGTGCCCTCCCTCGACCACTTGATGGCGCACAGTCCGTCCGCAATCAAGTGGTCCCTCATCCTCACTGCCCCCACCACCCTGTCCCAGACCTGACGGTGGAACGGGTGGGAGGGGCAGTCAGTCACCACGGATTCCTGACTAAGCCCGGAGTCCCCCTCAGGAGGGGGTTTAAAGTTTAGGCCCAAAAATAAGGCCCCGAACTCCCGGCCTACGGTGTCTACCACCTCCTTTTCCTTAGATAAAGGATCCGGAGTTCCCGTTACTTTCTTGGCCACCATCTGATTGGTGGCCAAGGGGGCGGAATCCTGAGGGGATTTCCCCCCCACCTCCTTGTTGGTCAGCCTCGTAAGGCTGACCGAGGGGAGGAGGCGGGAGAGCTTGGCATCAGCTACTCCCGCCTCCCCCCCACCGTCCGAGATAGAAGGGGAGTCTTTCTCCCGCTTCCTTCTGCGAGGGAGGGGAGCTTCCTCCCCTCCCCCCTTACCTCCGACCACCTCTATGGGCTCACCAAGGGAGTCCATTGAGGGAAGACACACCACGGAGGCCTCCCCCGGGCTGGCAACAAGGCCAGCCTCGGGGACGACCTCCATGGGTACATCCACCTGGGGAGGGGTCGCCTCAACCGGAGGCGGAGGCCCCTCCCCAGGACTTACAATCGGGGAGGGGGGTGAAGCCCCCCTCCCCACCTCAGGAACAATCGGGGAAGGGGGAGAAGCCCCCTTCCCCTTCCTCCTCTTCCTCCTCCCTCCCCCGCGACGGGGAGGGACCACGGGGCACCCATTCCCGCCAATTCTATGGCGGGCCGGTAACCCCGCGTCGGCACACTGGGGGCAGTGTGCGGCCGACGCCACACACGCCCCCACATGGTGCCCGTCCCCGCCGCACCGGAGGCAAGAATTGCCCCGGTCGACGGCAGACGGGCACCACCTACGAATATGCCCCCGCCCCAGGCACTTGAAGCACCTGGGGGGGGCACTTGCCTCCGGGGAGGTCTGCGTCCCGACGGAACGAGACGCAGGCCTCCCTTTGCCTCTAACCACCGAGGCGCAGGACCCGGACGAAACCGGGCCTACGCCTCTCGAACTGCCCTGGGGGGCGCACCCCCCAGAGCAGAAACCCCTCGGTGTTGGATCCCCCAAAAGTTGGAGGATCCAAGTACACGCGTTCCAGACCAAAATCCGGAACGCCTCATCACCGGCCGCAGTCGCATGATAGTGCGGGGGGCCTGCGCCGCACCCCCCGCACCGCCCGTCGTCCGATGACGACGTGGGGGGAGCCGGGACTCTACCCCCCCCACGCCGACCCCTGGGGCTCCGAGACCCCTGGGGTGGTAAGATTCTATCTTTATTTAACATACTCTTCATAAAGTTGTGATTATTTAACCTGGTTGTCTTCCAGGGGGTGGTTATTTCGGAGCCCCCCACTCCTAGGTCGGCTGGGATAACCCTCCTCACGAGCCCGACCTGCCCGGGTTTTTTAACATGGTTTTCCTTCCATGTGTGAGCTCTTAGACCCCCAGGAGGTTTCCTGGGGGAGCCCCTCCACCACGGCAAGGTGGCTCACAACGGAGGGGGTTGACTCGATCCTGGTCGGTTGCACGGCCTCAAGAGTGTGTAGTCGGCGCTCGAGGAACTCGTGCAGCTCCTCGTAAGTGGGTGGTGCGCTCGTGCCACCGATGGCATCCTCCCATTCCCGTCTGGAACGAGGATCAAGTATCTCGACGGACAAGAAGACGAACAGGTCCTCGCTGCTCGCGATCGGTCGTCCAATGCTTTGTAACGAGCCGACGGTGCTCGTCATTGCATGAAACAGCCGGCGCAGCTCGGTCACCGACTCGCCTTTCATTTTAGGCAGCGCAGTGTATGCTGCGTAATATGAGCGCACCAGGAGACGTGGATTCTCATAATAGCGCAGCAGCGCTTCCCACGCCCTGGTGAAGTTCCCCTCGGTAGTGGCGAGGCTTCTTACCAGCGACTCTGCTTCTCCTTTCAGGCTCACCTTAAGGTAATGAAGCCTGGTGACGTCCGAGATGGAGGGGTCGTCGACAATGAGCGACCGGAATAGGTCACGGAAAGGCGGCCAGTCCTCGTACCTGCCCGAAAAACTCGGCAACTGAATCCTCGGCAAGGTCGTCCGAGGAGGCGGGGCTGCTCCGGCGACTGCGGGCTTCACGTCTTCCTCCTGTAGAGCGGTCTGGTACTCAAGGAGCGCCGATCTTTGCTCGAGGTAAGTTGCTTCCGCGAGACCCATGAGGTCGTTCACTGCGTAATCGTGTGATTCGAGCTCCTTGGAGTAGGATCGCATCAGCGTCTCATGGTGCGCTTCGAACTTCTCCCATCGCTTGTCAAGGACGTGGATGGTGTTCTTCACCAACGCAGTGGTGATTTTCGCGCTGCCTGCTTTCTTCAGGTTGTCGACAGTGCGCCTCATGCGCCCGAAATGATCGTTCTGTATCGCGATTAACGACTCCATTTTTTCAGCGCTCTGGAAGCCGAAATGGAGCTCAAGAAATCCGGCTGGGATCCGGCTCGAAGGACCAAAATGTTTGAGACTGAACGAATCAGTGAGGCGAGAGGTGGACGTACACGCACACACAAATAGTCACTCACACGCAAGTTTAACAGAACAAATTAATAAAGTATATTTAAGTAGAAAACACAGACAATGAATTTATATACAAGATATTTACAGTTCCTTTTAGTGTACTGGGCGTACACAATTCAGCGCACGGCACTGGGCAGTGCACGGACAGCGCGAGTCCGATGCGCGAAGCGCGCGAAAGGTCCGAACGCGGTGGACGCGCACCAAACCGATCCTGGTGAAGCAGGCGACTTCACCCAGGCGTATATTACGCGGCAGAGCAAGCGACTCTGTTATCGCGAATATGCGAGAAAGATAAGCGTAGTCCGTGAGGCGAGCGAAATGTCCGTGTAAATGATCGTTAACTATGATTGAAGCGTGCGGGTCGTACCTGAGCGTGTCGAAGCAGACTGGCCCTCGTCCCCACTCTGCATCCGTTTTTATACTGAGCTTTTCTGGAACGTTCCTCTCCGTCGTCATTTCCTCTTGAGGGAAATGACGACATAAAAAGAACACTCCAGAAAAGCCAGGAGGATTCGCAATAAACAATTAGATATAAATATAATTAGAAAGCATTAATTGGGGACGATGACTCAGGGCTTTTGAATTCAAGACAGCGGCAGCGCCGCCGTCTCGCTACTTTAGCGCGCTCCGCGTGAGCGCGGCTAAGTTCGATACTGTATGATGTTGGGACATAAGTCCCGTGCGCAGTGCGAATGGAGAGCAACGACAGTGATGTGTGCGATGTAACACACATCACTGCCGCTAGTCTCCACGCATTTATTGCTGCATTGCACCACCCATGGTGCACAGGCCATGCAACATAGGCGATGCAATGCAGCGTGATGAGGGCTTGGCGGAGCCCTTCGTTCGCTCGCGAACAAACAATTTATCTAAATAAATATAAAATATAAATGTAAAATTTAAAAATAAAAATGTTGTAAAAATTGATTTTTTACATATTACACCGAATTATATCGTTGAATAATACATTGATAATGAATAATATTTATGCTACTACTGATAAACATTTTTATATTCTTTATTATTTGCAAAAAATATAAATAAAATATAAATATTTTGTTTTTTTAATAAACATTATATATATATATATATATGTAAGGTATGATATACCTTATGTGGAACCTCCCCCCCTCCATATAAACACGCGCTAGCCGCGAACACAGCGTCGTCCCGTTAGGAGAGGGATTCGTAGCACGTCGCGAATGAGTGGCGCGAGGAAGATTGAGATGTGTCCGTGACGATTGTTCTCACGTGATCAAGTGTGGTTAATCCGCGTTTCATAGTACAAATTTCTTTCTAATCAAAACCTAACACAGACACCTCTGCCTTTTTTATACTGACAATTGCAACGTCCTAACGAACAAGAAGACAGCATGTATCCAAACAGGGTTGTGACCAACATATTCTCGCCGTCAAACGAGCAATAAGTACCACACGTTTTTGTCTTGTCTCATTTTTAGTTTTTCAAACAATGTAATTAGAAGTTTCGCCACTTACAACGTACTTCTTTTAAATCGCAAACCAATGTCGCTCTCGTTTTTTTCGCTTTTTATGTATTTAACCGATTTAGAATGTATATTGCGTTTTATCATGTTTTTATATTTATTATTTTTATTTTTTTATATCTATTTATTTTTATATTTTTAACAATGACTCTATGTTTGTTCTTTTAATTGTTCTTATGATGTGCTGATGAAGACTCAGTGTAGTCGTAACGTACATATACTTTTCGGTTTGAATAAATTCTTGATCTTGTATTTTTGACATCCTTAGTTTGGTTCGATGCTTTGACCTATTTGGCCTGTGTATTGTATTTAATTGTTAATAATAGTTTGAATTATATAACTTTATTAAGTCTTGTGTGATAGGATAATTGGTTGCATTGACTTTTAAATATTTCATATTTAATTTTATTCTTAATAGTGAACTCATTGTGTTTGTACTTAATCTGTTTCTCTTCTTAGTTTTTATATCAGAACACATGGAAAATATTCGCTCTACATCAGCATTTGAATGAGGTAAAGCTAGAGCAATTGTTACTAATTGAAACAAATTTTCAAATTGCAACTCATCATTGAAATTTTTCACCTCAGCTATATATTGCCAAAATATTTCTAATCGCATTACTTTTAAATTAGATATTTCCTCGTCTTTAAAATAAAAAGGCAAATTGTTCCATTCTTTAAAGATAGAATCAATGTTGTTTAGCTTATTTTTATATTTATCACATATATGTCTTAAAGTAGGTCTATCTCCGCTTTTACTTAATGCTACATTAGGTAATAGAAACTTTAATTCAGACACAAATTTATCTGTTAAAGGCAAACGTTTAATGGTTTGTTCAACGGCGACTTTATAAAATCTTAAACAGCGTAACTTAAATTCGGTATAATTATTTTGGTATCTGTTATCAGTGCTATCTTTGTCTAGTTCTATTTTAGACAGGGTATTCCTCGCGGCTTCACCAATATTCAAATTTTCAATTGGTAAATAAATATGAGGATTGTTTATATTAATATTATTAATATTAGAATCTGATAAATATTCCGGTTTTATGAAATTAGAACAATAACCGTAAAAATCGGGTGCTCTCTGTATGCAAATTTGCCACTAAAAACTTCTTTGATTGAAATAAAATATTAAATGTATGAAAGTATGGCAGTACATATTGCATAAATTCAAAATATGCTTTTGTAAACAGGTTATTAAGTTCTCTTAATAATAGATCAGCCATAGGATTTTTGTCCTCGACATTCGCCAATAAAAATGTTTGTTGCAGAACAGACCACTGTTCTAAAATTCTATTCACTGAATTACGAAGAACTAACCATCTAGTACGACTAGGATTTATCATTTTGTGTTTTTCTTTCTTCATAATATTCTGTACATCTTCTAATATTGATTGTCTTTTGGGGCTACGTGAAAAATATGAATATATCGAATGCATCAAATGTTCTACATTTTTTGGTAATTCGTCAGCAGCATGACTAGCGATTAAATGCGAGGAATGACAAATACAGCCTAACACAAATATATTTGGATTGTCTTTAATTAAATGGGATTGGAATGATTCTCTTTTTCCTATCATGACGTTGGCATTGTCGCTGCAGTAACCCACTATATTATTCACGTCTAAGTTGTGATTTTTTAAACATTCAAGAAAAGTTTTATACATGCCTGCCGCATTACTGCCATTTGCCGATATTTTTACTAAATCTAATAAATGGATTATAGGTGTGCCCTTTTTAAAATACCTGACTAATATACAAAGATTTTTGTCGTTACTCAAATCCGTACTTTCATCTATCATAATTGAAAATAAACAGTTTTTTAAATCATTATCACATTTGGATTTTAAATCTTGGGCTAATATATAATTAATAACATTTGTACATTTTTGTCTTTTCATTTTTATGCAACTGGATATTTTGCTATCGCTAAATATATTTTTTGTTGTTTCAATTATTCCCTCAGTTGCTCTAAAACTGAGATTATGTTCCACAGCAAGTACAGCATATCTTAGTTCAGCGATAATAACATTGTTTTCGACGGGTTTTTTTAAATATTCTGTTACCGATACACTTGTTGCTCTTTGGTTAATATTTTTTTGGTGAGTTGGTGTGTAGGAATGTTTTTTCAATTCGCTTCTACCAGCAGTCAACACTTTATTGCACGCTTTACATGTCACCTTGTATTTGTCTTTATTACATGGGGCCAACCAACCTTTAAATTCAGCAATTTGTAGCCACGATTCTACAAACGCTTGTTTACGCCAAATTTTCTCATTGCGTTTCTTTTTTTTGGACGTCGAGGGTCCATTGCGACTATTGCTATTACTGCTACTGCTATCAGCAGCTGAATTGCCTGAATCTGAATCCATTTCCACACTGTTAAAACCATCTAAATAATATAAAAAATAATATATCATTATATCAACTTATTATAAATATTATAAAATTATGATCAACATAATTAAATTAAATACCTGCAATACATACATGATACATGGTCCCTTGCCTATGCAATGGATTGAGTTTTGATAGCTTATTTCACTTCGAGTACCTATCAATTACATTAATATTTTACATGATATAACATATCAATATGTATTACAATATATCAACGTTTAATCTCGAATAATGCATTTAACATACCTGCTGGTCTGCGATCCGCAACTTTTGCGAGAACGAGGCAAACGCAATTCGTAAACACTTGTCTGTGTACTTAATTATACGTAAACATAATGCCCAGTGAAGACGACGTAAAAAATAATAGAAACCTTATTTCATATTATTATTAAAATTTTGGAGATTCTGATTATATTGTGTAAAACAGATAAACGTAAAACTATTAAATTACTAATCTAACTTAGTATATACAAAACAATGAATATGTCAACAGTGATGGGCATGGGATATTGAGGATTTTTCATGCGCACGCTCGACGCGTTCACTATGGTTGCATTCCGTAATTCACTGCCAATACTGAAAATCTATAATATACGTAACATAAACTATAAATTTTCAGTACTGGCAGTGAATTACGAAACGCAGCCTAGGCCTGCGATCCGAAACACGCTCACAGCGCTATTAGCGCATATTTATCTATAGTATACGTAACGTGTATTATAGATAAATGC
Organism: Crematogaster levior; assembly: GCA_901521435.1. NCBI lineage: Eukaryota > Metazoa > Arthropoda > Insecta > Hymenoptera > Formicidae > Crematogaster > Crematogaster levior. The sequence continues at coordinate 47,887 of CABEGB010000812.1, forward strand.
GCTGTGAGCGTGTTTCGGACCACAGTCTATCAAGGAAGAATTTAATAAAATAAAAAACAGATACCACACACTATTCGTTCCAAAGATCAAAAATCCCTACATTTAATCATATTTTTTTGTAAACTCCCTACGCTCTTTTGCTAACAATTTATCCCTACGAATAGGGAGAAATCCCTACGTTTAGCCACACTGTCCGTGACGATTGTTCTCACGTGATCAAGTGTGGTTAATCCGCGTTTCATAGTACAAATTTCTTTCTAATCAAAACCAGTCACTTTGGTGAGATTATTCCGGGGGTCATTGGAACCCTGAGACGAGCCCTTACCTGTTGAATAACGACATCTTTTTCTTCGGCTTCTCCAGGTGAGGACTCGATCACGTGTTCATTATGGTATTGGAATTATTAAGGTTTAATTGTTAATTCGGACATATTCATGTTATCTCATAAAATATATCACTCCAGATTTTGGAAGAAACACCGAAGTTGCACGTTATTCTACAGTGATTGAACAATGCCCTTACATATATAGGTTAGGATGAGTTTAACGCTTCGCATTCTACATCACGCACGCACGCACGCACGCACGCACGCGCGGTACGCACGCACGTATGCACGCACGTACGCACGTACGCACGAGCACGCACGCACGCACGAGAGCACGCACGTGCCGCATCGCACGCACGCACTACGCACGCACGCATGTCACGCACGCGTGGTAACGCACGCATCGCATCGCACGCACCTCGCACGCACGCACGCACGCACGCACGCATCGCACGTACGCACGTACGCACGCACGCACGCACGCATGCACGCACGCACGTACGCACGCAGCACGCACGCACGCACGCACGCACGCACGTACACACATACACATACATATGCAATATGTATTTTTTGTGTTAGAACTTGTGCAGCGTGATTTATTTATTGAATCAATCAGGATACAAATATAGGGGAGAGTGGTCCTGAGTCAGCCCACTAAGCCATTTGGCCGAAAACAGAAGATAAATCGGATTTAATGACGCTGACGAGTGTTTAGTTGTGTACAGCGATCGTTTTCCTACAATTCTATGTAATTTAGAAAGATGTAGGGTGGCTTTTGCAGTCGCAATGCAGTGCGGAGTGAAAAGGTGCATTTTGGCCATCTCTCAAAATAGTGTTCCTAAGTCGGCACCCCGCTGGTCTTGAGTCGGCACTCTTTTTTTTTGCTTGAATATAGGGAAAAGTGCATATTCTCTGAGTTTAAACAGAATGTGGACAAATTTGAAACATTTAGAAAAATAAAACACGCATTATTTGTCCATTTTTGTTTATGAAATAAAACCTTGTTTGATTACACTGTTAAAAATGAGGAGGACATAAATAACTCTTTTCGATTACAATGTTGAAAATCGGAAAAACATGAATAACATTATTTCGATACAATGTTGAAAATTGAAAAAACATGAAATTGAAATTAAAAGAAAAAATAAATTAAAAAAGGTATAATCACACGCTATTGTCGTCAGATTCGTAGTATGTGGAGCGTACTGAATTTTGCGAACGAGAACGCAGGTGCAATCCACTTGTGGAAGGCTGCGGAGACTGACGTTCTTGTCGTGGTATTTTTTCTATTGTTTTTGTTCGTTTTTCTGGTCCTGTTTTGTTCTTTTGCGGTCTTCCTCGTGGTTTTTTTCCTTCGGCGCTGCGTTGACGACGCCGTTCTTCTTCAGCGACACGGCTTATTTCAACATCAGCTGTTAAAATCGTCGTTCGGCCTGGCTTTCGACCTCGTCGTGTACCCATTGTTTTGCGCGGTGGCGCCTTCGGAAATGGTGACAGACTTTCTAAGGTGTCATTTAGGAATGTCGAGGACGAAGACAGCGAGGGCAAACTGATGGTCACATTCGAACAGTTTATTGAGTTTTCATCAATCGCCGCTTCGATCCCTTCGTCTGCCACAGTAGCTTCGACGTTACCTTCTGCCTCAACCACTTCTTCCGTCGCGGCACTGGGACTGTCATTGTTTTCTGGGTTAAGTCGATCCGTCGTTGAGCTGGGCAAATAGTCGATATCTTGGAAGATATCAGAATCCATTGGCCAAATGCCTGTTGCTCTGAAGCCCGATTTAATATTCACCTCCGTGGCACCGAGTTCGAGCGATCGGGCTACCATGGAGGGAATATCAAAAATCTGAACCACGCGACCAGGATTCATGCGCATAAATGACTCGAATTGCTTATTTAACGCAGCTTTGAAAGGACCAAAGACACTGACGTCTAAGGGTTGGAGTCGATGGGAACAATGGGGGGGAAAGGAAACAACATGAATCCCATTAGCGCGACAGTATTCGAGGACTGACAGTTCGCAATGGGATTCATGGTTATCAAGAAGGAGGAGAATAGGATCAGCTACGGTGCATCTTGTGAATTTTTTAAATGTTTTTAAAAATTCCAAAAAGAGCTTAGCATTACTCCAACCAGATGGATTTGCACCACCGACGCAACCAACGGGACCTCCATTAAGGAAATGTTGCTGAAAGCGGGCGCGAGGAAAGACGAAAAACGACGGGGCGCGCATGCCGGCAGCCGATACTGCTTGGATAAGAGTCACCAGTTGCCCACGTTCTGCTGACGTAATTTGTCCAATTTGCTTTTGGCCACAACGAGACACGACACGTACCGTTTTGTGTACTGTGGACACACCTGTCTCATCGACGTTCCAAATGTTGTTTGGAGTAACTTTTATTTCTTCCATAACTTTGTTATAATTAGCAAAGAATGCTGCAACATTTGCTCGGTTGAACGCGCTCACACGGGCCAAACTGGTGGGTTCTGGTTTTCGGAGCGACAATTTCGGATGCCGTTTCAAGAATGAACGTAACCATTCCAAACCAGCCGATTGTTGATCATCCCAAACGTTCGGATAAATGATATCCACTTTTTTGGCAAACTCATATGCCAATAAACGAGCTTGCTTTGCGGTCAAGCCAAAATAGATGTCCGATAAATGCAACATATGTTTTTCTAAGGCGTCTTCTTGTTCTTTTGTGAAAATCTACAATGAAATTCAAGGCGTAATGACACGCTAAAGAGCAGAAAAAGAAGAATTATTCACCGTCTTATGGCCAGGTGTTGCAACATGCAAATCGTCTAAATTTATTTCTATTGGCGTCGCGCTGTTCATGTCCGTTGGTGGTTCATTTTGATTGTTTTTCCAATGAAGCTGCAATGTCGAGCGTGGCACTTTAAATACTCGAGCGGCACGTTTGCAAGACATGCCGAACTTCATTGCTGCCAACGCGCGTCGAAGAGCAAGAATATTTCGCGCTGGTGTCTTGCGTTTAAAGCTGCGTCCCATGACTATAAAGCAAAAACACCGAAAATGCAAAATCAATATCAAAAACAATGCAAAAAAGCAACAAAAACAAAAACAAATAGGTGCCGACTAAGGACCACCTGTTTGGTGCCGACTCAGGACCACTACGACTGTCTACAAGTTTCACATCATCACGCAAACGACACAAATTCAATTAAAAAATCGACATAATCTGTCAGTTAGAACATTGAATAAAGAAACCAATGCACTCATTTATTCAAAATTTTCAAAATATTTACTTACCTGCAGCTGCTTCCATGTGAAGGACAAAAATGAAATTCTACTCTTGAAAAAAATATAAACGTGCTCACGCTACGTACAACAAACTTAACTGACAACTGTAGGCATAAATTATGTCAGTGCCTATCAAGATGTCACACCACGAAATGATTGAACCGACACGCACGCCATCTCTGAGGAACGCGGGGTGCCGTCTTTACCCACAGTGCCGACTTAAGACCATCTTCCCCTACATATTTAGTATATTTTCTTAAAATAATATATAACAAAATATGCAACAAAGTCGAAACATATGACTTTGAATATTGAAAATGTAGAATGGGCCCCTCCAACGCCCATACTCGTGAGAACGCAACCAACATATTTTTTCCGTCTCTCCGATCTTCTGATTTTTATTATAATCAGTATTGTCGTAATAGACATTTCTGATTTTTTATTTATAATTTGTAATCAGAATAGTTTCTATTGAAACGTGTCTTGTTTCATTTCCTTCTTTATTGAGACTCTAACATTGTTATAAATATTTCCAAAAGTTTTTTATACATTATACATTTTTGGAAAAGGTAATAATTTATTATCTTGTATGATTTTTATAAAGTGTTGTCTCATACACTTTACATCCTTGGAATATTTTTCGTTACAAGGATTGCCTCCTAAAGCTACAGTTGTGGCAAAAGCTGCAGCGTAAATTCCACAACATGTACCATCAGGTTGTGCTTCAACTTTTTCAAAAATAATGTCATTTTGACTTATTTTTGGATAACGAAGTTGTATATAATTTTTTTCTTTGGCTGCCAACTTATTATATGTACAGCAAGGTAAACTGTCATATACGCGAAGTTTATTGCCATCGAAAAATATACATCTCCAGTGATCACTACAATTTCCTCCAATTATTTGTAAGCTTTTGTCGCTGTGACTAGCTACAATCATATGAGGAAACTCTAAATATAGCACACTTTGCGTTTCAAAATGAGAAGTTTCTCTTATAACGCGTAAGAATCGATTTAACGATTCGTCATTTAATTTGCTAATACATAGGCAAGACATTCTTTTTTACTGAGGAGATAGGAGCAATTATCTCATCTAGAATTTTTTTATGTCTTGCCTTATCGTCTTCAGTAATATCATGATTGTTGCTTATACTAACAATAACACAATCATCATTCTGCTCTATATCTGGAGTAATCGCAGCAGTGATAATTGTTTTCGTCGATGAAACATCAGATTTGTTCTCATCTCTACCGATGACATTTTTACTCTCTACTACATTTTGCCGAATACTTTTTCGAATATTGACTTTTTTAGCTGCTTCTTCCTTTGCTTCTAAAATATAGCTTGGATTTCTAATTGGCATATGCCTATTATAACGACTATCCAAGATTTCTGGAAGCATGCATTCGTTGTAGAAGCGTATTAGAAGAGGCAGCATTTTATTTCTCCAAAAAGCATCGTCTCTATTTACGTGCACCAATTTCATGCTTTGTGGTGTCCATACGGCAAAAATACAATATTCTCGCTGCGTTATGTTCAATTGGCCTTGAATCTGATAATAATATCGGTGATTCTGATTCATTTTTTGCGGATTTTTTTTATCAAAGATACCTTTTAAAAAAGGTATTGTTTCAATGGCTTTTTCCACTTCCAAACTTTCAGCCGATAGGGGACATTTAATTTCCACCAGACCATTTTCATCAATAAGTCCGTCAGGGGAAGCACCCAAGAATGGATTTTCAGTATCAATTGTTATGACCTGATTTTTCACTAAATCAGTTATCGCAGCATTATTGGTTTCGACATCCCAACAGTTACGAAACCAATAACTCAAATCTAAATTACTAAATCAGGTCATAACCAAAAAGTATAACGAGGCCACCCGAAAATGCAACTGCTGATCCAAAACTCAGTCAGCAGTTGCATCACAAGAAATGAGGGCACCGATGCCCTTATAACGCGATGCGCCGAGCGCATCGCGGGCAGTAATCTTTAAACGACAATTACTGAGTGGTGTAACGTGCGATCATATAGTGTGTGTCAATAAAAACAATAAAAATCTAGGAAAGTGTTCTTTTATTAACTACATCAGCTCCAAAGGTGGCACCAGTGCCTTTCTCAGCCGAGCAGCGTCGACGGACGACGGATCGAAATCTTGTGCCCATCCCAGGCACAACAAACTGGTGTCAGAAGTGGGATCCGTCCAGCCGAAGGCAGCAGCAACGGACCAAGAAGGCCTAGGACGCTACAAAACAAAGCAAAGGACCTAAAATTGGCAAGGCAACGCATCAAGAGAAACAACTAGAAGGCGAGACCCCCTCGAGCACTTGGTGGCAGCCGGCGAAGCAGGAAAACAGCGTGCAACCTGACGCGGCCCCGACCCACCACAACAGCAACTCGCCAAGAACCAAAATGCGATACGCGGCAGTAATGTAAGTCTCAGAAATTAAGCATTAAATTACGCGTTAAATGTCAGAAAACGCACGCGCGCCGCCCACACACGGAAACACGTTGTGGCCGTATAGCGATCCGGTCCAACGTTCGATTAGGCCAAGCCCCTTAAGTCCAGTACGAATAATCGAGGAAGCTGTTCACGATATCCGCGACAACGTACGGCGGAATCTTCAAAACTGTTATTCGAACGAGAGCTCGCCGGAGCCAGAGCTTCACCCGAACATAATAAGAGAGCGCGAATTCCCATTCGAGGAAACGGACGATAGTTTAATACCGTTCAACACTAATCGCGACGAAAACAGACTGCACCCATCATTACCGTACGCACAATCCTATACCACGGCTCGTAACGACAATATAATCTTACGTCGGAGAGTATTCTCACTCCCCTCATTTATTAACCCCGTGTTCGACCCGGAAGAGGATTATACCGCGATGGCGACTCAGCGAAATGCGGTCAGCGAAATCGCGAACAGAGGAAGACAGATAACAAACGCGGAGATAGAGCGGCTCAGAACGACTACTCCCCCGCGCGATCAAAGTCACTTCCAAGCGGCAGCAGAACCTGCCCTAGAAGCCAAAGTAGATAGATTACTAGAATGCATGCTCTCTATGCAAGAGCGCATCGCCCAAATAGAAGTGGAACTCGGTCATCGAGGCAACGAAATCCGACGCGAGAATAACGCACCGTTGGACATAACATACGGACGCTCAACGAGAGACGTAAGAAACCGTAATGAATCCACGGTCAGTTTCCTAAGCTTAAAGGAAGCGCGTAACATGATCCCAGAGATCGACGGCACATCGCGACCACGCGTACGAGAATTTCTAAACGCAAGCACATACGCGATGAAGAACATTCATCCGGCAGATGAATTAACGTTGCTAGAAGCAATAGTTTGCACTAAATTCAAAGGCAAAGCAATGATGGACTTTCATACGAAAGATATCTTAAATTTCGAGCAGCTGAAGCGAGAATTGGAAACCGAATACCTTAGCAAACGAAATACCGACTCACCTGCAATTAGAATTCAACACATTAAAACAAAAACCATCAGAGAGCGCACAGGAGTTCGGACGTCGCGTAGATAAACTCGCGATGGAACTCTATGAATCAATGGAAGAAGGAAAAAACCACTCCATTGAGCAACAGCGCGCCATACTCGAGAACATAAAAGAACTTGCCTTATACAATTACCAAGCCGGATTACATGACGACATCAAACTAATTATACGCGCACAACGATATCAATCGCTACCTGACGCCATAGCAGGAGCTAGCGCAGAAGAAAAAGCGAGGGAGCCTACCCTACGAAATGCACAGACCAAAAAAGAGGTAGCACCATTCGCCTCTCAGCGATACAGGCAAAACCACATACTCCGGTGCGAAAAATGCGGAAAAGCCGGACATGATGGACGAAACTGCCGAACTAGCAGATATGCAAATCGATTCAGTTTACCTAAAGCAGAAAAGCCCAATAATGTGAATACAATCGAGAAATACTGCACATACTGCAAAAAAGCGGGCCACAAAAAAGAAGAATGTTGGTCAAGAAAAGGCCGTCCAGGTCAAGAGCAGGCACGCCGACAAAAACCGAACGTCAGCAGAAAGGCGCCGGTAAACACCACGGCACAAGCCAAAACAGACGAGGACGAGGACACCATAACCAGCGACAGCAAAGAAGAAAAAGATAGACCAAGAAAAACCAAGGCACGAGCAGCCAGAGAGTATCAGGTGGCTCAGGTGTCCGGGAGGTACCGCGTGAATGACGGGCTACACCTGATAACACTCTCGATGCAGGAGGCAAAGAAGGATAAGATAAACTTCCTCTTGGATTCTGGCGCAGCTCTCACCCTGCTAAAGGTAGGTCAGTTGAAAGGAGACACGCCGGTATTTGAGGACAAGATGGTCCTAACCGGAGTTACCGGTCACAAGCTCCAAGCTCTGGGAAAGATCAGAGCAACAATACTACTAGGAAGTCGAAAAATACGCCACACGATATACGTGGTCAAAGACGACTTCCCAATCGAATACGAAGGTATTCTAGGAACCGATTTCCTGAATAAGCAGCAAGCCAAATGCGATCATGGAAAAAAACAAATGCGCATCGGCGATGTAACTCTCAAGTTACAGCCGTACAGGAAAATTATCCTCAAACCTCGCAGTGAAACCATTGTGCAGGCGATAACTAACAAAAACCAAACAGGAATTGTAACATCCGAAGAAAAGATACCTGGAGTCTTCATCGGAAACTGTTTGGTAGAACCGAAAAATTTCGAATGCGCAATAAGCGTGCTAAACACGCTAAAGGAAGAAGTGGAAATCTCCACACCGTACATAACTCTAGAAGAAGTACGGGATAGCAAAGACACGGGAATACACGCGCTGACACGCGCTTACAAGACAACCGAGCTAATAGAAAATCGCCGAGAGCAATTACGAAAACAACTACGAACGGAGCACATGAACAGTGAGGAGAAAAAAACATTACAACAGATATGTGATGACTTTTGCGATACGTTTCATCTGGAAGGTGACACCCTCACATGCACTACTGCGGTGACTCATGAAATAGCGACGCGAACAGATAGCGCGCCGGTCAACGTTCGACCATATCGCCTCCCAGAGAAACATAAGAAAGAAGTAACTCAGCAGATTAGTAAAATACTTGAGGACGGGATTATCCGCCCGAGTATAAGTCAGTGGAACGCACCTATACTGGTCGTTCCCAAAAAGGCTGACGCGTCAGGGAAAACGAAGCTACGCATTGTAGTAGACTTCAGAAAGTTGAATGACCTGACTATCGGAGATTCGTTCCCGCTACCAAACATTACAGATATACTAGACCAGCTGGGGAGTGCCAAGTACTTCTCTACACTAGATCTGGCATCGGGCTATCACCAGATCCCGATGCACGAAAATCATAGGGACAAAACAGCATTTTCCACACCACACGGGCACTGTGAGTTTAATCGAATGCCTTTCGGGTTAAAAAACGCACCGGCAACATTCCAAAGGTTAATGAACTCAGTGCTCACCGGCCTGCAAGGTGTCAGATGTCTCGTCTACCTTGATGACATCGTGATTTACGGACCAAGCCTGAGGGAACACAATGACCGTTTGATTGAAGTGCTGCGAAGATTACGCAAACATAATCTCAAATTACAGCCGGATAAATGCGAATTCTTGCGAAAAGAAGTAATATATCTAGGTCACATAATAACCGAGAACGGCATCTCCCCGGATCCGTCAAAGATACAGGCGGTAAGAAATTTTCCTACGCCAAGAAGAGTGAAAGATATTCAATCATTCATAGGATTAGCCGGCTACTATCGGAAATTTATTGACAATTTTTCTAAAATAGCGAAACCGCTAACCAAAGCAACACAAAAGGGAAAAGGATTCGAATGGACAGTTGAACAACAAAACGCGTTCGACACTCTAAAAGAAAAACTAACGACTGCTCCAATCTTGAACTATCCCGATTTTGAAAAAGAATTTATAGTAACTACGGACGCGTCGGACTACGCCATCGGAGCCATACTATCGCAAGGACCGGTGGGAAAAGACCGTCCGATCGCTTACGCTAGCAGGATACTCAGTAAAGCGGAGCAAAATTATAATACCACCGAGAAGGAACTCTTGGCTATCGTATGGGCTGTAAAACATTTCAGGCCATACGTGTACGGAACAAAGTTCAAAATCATCACCGATCACAAGCCATTGACCTGGCTATTCAGTGTCAATGATCCCGGATCGCGTTTAATTCGATGGAGGTTAAAATTAGAGGAATATGATTACAAAATTTTACACAAATCTGGTAAGAACAATGCCAATGCCGATGCATTGAGCAGAAACGTAACGGAAAATATTAATGCCATCAAAGAAGAGGAACAACTTGCCGATCCTGAAGAAACAATCGAAGGAACGAAATACAGCAAGGAAGATAAGCAACACATTCTCTATGAATACCACGATGCACCGTTAGGAGGGCATCAGGGGGTTGCAAGAACCCTCAAGCGAATCAAATTGATACACAATTGGCCGGGAATAGCCAAGGACATAGAAGAGTATATTAGTAAATGCGAGCGATGCCAGAAAAATAAACTCAGTAAAAAAACTAAAATGCCCATGGTAATTACGGATACGCCCGAAAAACCATTTGAAAAGTGTGCCCTAGACATTGTGGGACCACTACCCGTTACGGATAACGGAAATAAATACATCTTGACATTCCAAGACCACTTAACAAAATTTAGCAAAGCAATCCCCATAGAAAATCAAGAGGCGGCCACAGTATCAAAAGCATTTGTAACAAAAATTGTATTTGAACATGGAATACCCGAAAGAGTACTGACGGACCAGGATACAAATTTTACTAGTGAAATGTTCAAAAACACATGCAAATTACTAAAAATAGAAAAGATCAAGAGGCACGGTAGTGTCTCGCGCCAAGTATACGCATCGCGATACGAGCGCGAGACAGACCGGGCATCTTTTACGCGAGACGATTTTTCGAGAGACCTTCGATTATCATATATCAATAACGGCTGATCGGATCAGCTTTTAAGTAGACTCAATGGATAGCTTGGGTTCGATTTACATTAGAAAAGTATTTTTATTTTTCTCCTACGTGCCCTACGAGCGGAGATATTGCGATGTATAATTCTAATGTGATGAATTTACGATTAAGATACTCCGTTTTCTTAGTCATCGTCAAGTGTGGGTAAGGGGGATCGCGGTAAGAGGCGAAGAAAAGTGTAAAAGTGTAGGCTGGGGGGGTCGCGGTGAAGGGCGAGACCGGCCATTGTTAACTGAACAATAGTATGGCGCGAGCGGCGCGAGACACTACCGCAGTGTTGCTATTGCTGGTGATTTATCATCACCAGATCTGGTGATTATTAATTCGACCTGGTGACGTGGTGATTATTTTCACATTTCTGATGATTTTTTATTTTATTTAGGAACCGAACGCACTTATTTTATCCAAGTTCTGAAATTCACTGAATTTCAGCACTGGCAATGAATTTTGGAACGCAACCTTTATAAAATAACAACTAATGGTATCACTGATGTCATCTTTTTCATTTGCTGTTCAACTTCAAACGAAAGGAAAGTCACTACAAACAACTACAAACGATTAGAAAAAAGACCGAGCAAGCGGATTTTCGATATCTCAAAAAATGGCTGAACTGCACATTTGCAATTTGTTGAAATTGTTGTAACTTTTGATTTACACAATTGACTTGATTACACAATTGACTTGAAGTCGAATTGTGTAATGGCGAATAATTTCCTTCAATAATATAAGAAACATATTACATTCAAAATTTATAGAATAAATTTCTAAAATAATAAGTTTGCAATGAAAGATATTAAAATATTATTAATCGCTTAATTTCAAATAAATATTATAAATATACAACATATACAAAATATATAATATATGAATATATTGCAAATTTAAAAGTACAAATAAATATAAATAAAAGAAGTGTGCATAAATAAACGTACCAGCCTTTTAAGGAATCAAGAGACAAAACGCAATAGTTGAATAGAAGTCATACAACATATACAAAATATATAATATATGAATATATTGCAAATTTAAAAGTACAAATAAATATAAATAAAAGAAGTGTGCATAAATAAACGTATCAGCCTTTTAAGGAATCAACAGACAAAACGCAATAGTTGAATAGAAGTCAATAATTACTATATTTTAAACTTACAAATTAATCTAATATATACGAAAGAAAATCTAATATATACGAAAGAAAATTCTTTGCAAGTTCATTAAATAATTTATGATTTATTAATAAATGACATTAATTTATTAACAAATATAATTTTTTTCATTGTTAAAACTACATTACTCTCTCTATTTTTTGCGTTATAGCATACAGAAAGGATATATATGATGTTGATGCTTTCATAATCTAAAAAAATTAAAGTGATTTTTTACTATATCAAAACTCCACTTTCGCCGTTATGAATAGACTAATTCAACAAATTATAAAAAGAAAATTGAATACATATTATATCAAATATCGCATATTTATTACAATTATAATGTTAAATCCAAAACAACAAATAACTATAGTATTCCAAACAACTTGTGTGAATGCATAAAAGAAGAAAAGTAATTCGATATTCTTGGGAAATAAAATAATTCTATTATGTCTCTCAGTCAGTATCCCAAATAAAGACGCGGTAGATTCATGAAGAGTAATCTTAAAAATAACACATTTCAATTTGTCCGCTTACATGTAGAACTTAAAATATTGTGCTTAATATATACTTAATATATAAAAACTTAATATACTTAAACTTTTACAAAAATTATTATTAATAATAATAACAATATACAAAATGCAATAAGTAAAATATTTTATATAAAATTTTAATTTATTATTATATAATTCATAATCCGCTTACATGTAGAACTTAAAATATACTTAAACTTAATATATACTTAATATACTTAAACTTAATATACTTAAACTTTTACAAAAATTATTATTAATAATAATAACAATATACAAAATGCAATAAGTAAAATATTTTATATAAAATTTAAATTTATTATTATATAATTCATAACATTTAATTATATAATATAATAATAAATTTAGATTTTATATAAAATATTTTACTTATTGCATTTTGTACATTTGCAATTTTGTAAAAAAAGAAAGTTATTACATATCGTTTAAATACAAAGGATCCCGCACAACTCTTATGGAAATTGGATTTTGGCGGAATTGGTTGAAATTGTAGTATAATGTAGTTCATTACATCCCAATGAAAAGTGTTAATTATAATAAAAATAACTCGGAAACTGTCCATTTTTCGACCTTGTGCCCATTGACACTTTTCATTCAGATGTAATGAACTACATTATACTACAATTTCAGCCAATTCCACCAAAATCCAATTTCCAAATAACTATAGTATTTCAAACAACTTGTATGAATGCATAAAAGAAGAAAAGTAATTCGATATTCTTGGGAAATAAAATAATTCTATTATGTCTCTCAGTCAGTATCCCAAATAAAGACGCGGTAGATTCATGAAGAGTAATCTTAAAAATAACACATTTCAATTTGTCCGCTTACATGTAGAACTTAAGAGTTGTGCGAGGTCCTTTACGAATATAAAAACTTTAATGCTTAAATGCTTTTTTTATGCAAAATAAAAATTTTGAATTTTTCCACGTCCTCTGTAACCTCCTCCTCGTCCACCTCTAATACCACGTCCTCTGTAATTTCTTCGCCCTGCTCTCTGCCATCGTTTTGCTGCAAAAGAAAATAATATTTAGTTGAAAGATTCTTAAATTTTGCTTGACTTTAATTTGTAGTAAAGTCTTTAATTACACTACATTTCGACCCCAGGTTTGGATCCTTATCAAGTATGAGAACTTTACATAAAATTCCGTAGAAGAAAAACGCACGCCAATATCCGTCTCGTTGACATTGCGCCCAAGCTACATCACGCTAGAAGCTAATGTACATTAAGAACCGTCAGTAAACGAATGAAAAACATGCAACAATCGATAATATTGAAACTCATATTCTGTACGCAATTCACATAACTTCATCGGAATTAATGAGTAAATTAATGTCATTACTTTGTGTGAGACACCTCGTGTTCTAGCGGCATCTCAAAAGTAACTGTTACAATGTGCAATGTTAAAAACTAATATCAGAAACAGTAAATAATAACGATGTGTATAATGAGTAAAAACATAAATTTTAACTTTAGTGAACCAATTTATCTTTACCTTTTTATTTTATACCAATTTTGACTTTAATGAACATTGTGGTACTAGATGGTTTTATTTTTATTTTTTATTCGACACATTTATAATGTTTATGTTTTTACTGTTGGACACTTAACGTCATTAAACACATCGTTATTATTTACTATTTCTGACGTTAGTTTTTAACGTTGCGTATTATAAACAGTTACTTTTGAGATGCTGTTAGAACACGATGTGTTTCACATAAAGTAATGGCACTAATTTACTCATTAATTCCGATGAAGTAATGCGGATTGTGTACAGAATATGTGAGTTTCAATATTATCGATTGTTGTATGTTTAGTGACGGTTCTTGATGTACATTAGTTTCTAGCATAATGTAGCTTGGGCGCAATGTCAATGAGATGGATATTGGCGTGCGTTTTCCTTCTGCGGAGTTTTATGTAAAGTTCTCACATTTGATAAGGACCCAAACCTGGGGTCAAAACGTAGTGTGAATTAAAGAACAATAAATTTGGCTAGACGAGTCAAAGAAAATTAGAGTCTGTTTATTTTTAGTCACTGGCAAAGAAAAGATTTTAAAGTGTTTTATATATTTATTTACGTTTCGTTTGCGTAAATTGCGACTGCGGTGGTGCTGGTGGCCCCAGCGATTGTGGTGGCCCCGGCAGTGGTGGTGTCCCCGGCGGTGGTGACCCTGGCAGTGATGGCCCCGGCGGTGGTGGCCCTGGCAGCGCTAGTGGAACTAGTGACAGCGGTACCGATGGTGCCGGCGGTGGCAGCGGCGGTGGCGGCGGCGGCGGCGGCGGCAGAAACGACTTTTTTAGAATAGCCATTTGTTGCTTTAAATTTTCGTTTTCGGCTTTTAAAGCCGCAATTTCGTTTACAGACTCATCTGTTTCCATGCTAAAAAATTTTTTTATTATATAAGGGCCTTATATTTTATAAATATAAGGGTCTTAGCAGAATGGCTAACTTCTAACTAAAGTCTCATAGTGAGAAATGATTCGTCGAATCGATGTCGATTTTACGGTTTCGACATCATTTCGATATTGATCGACGATTCATTTCTCTCTAGGCTTAAGATAATGTTTTATGTTTTAAGTCTTTGTCTGAAGTAACGCACAAAATACTGTCTTGTTGTGTTTTACGTCTTGAACCGTTTGATATATTGGATCGAACAATACGCAATACGTCGAACGGTCCAAGACGTAAAATACAAGACAGTATTGTGCGTTATTTAAGACAAAAACTTAAGACATAAATCATTATCTTGAGACTTCAAGTCAGCTATTCTGTTGAGGTCCTTAATAAGAAAGAATAGTTTAACTTATTACTTACATATCTTCTGCCTGATTCAGCATGACGATTGCTTTATTCCGCACGACTGCCTTATTCCACCTGCTTGGATCGATGGATCTCTTATCGACCATGAATAACATTAATTACATGATCGGTATTTTGTGAACGCGTCTTACGAGTACGCACTCGCAAGACGCGTTCTCAAAATTTCCGATCCACAACTGATTGTGTTTTGTTCGTTAGAGCATGGGTAGCGTTAGTTATTATTATGCGAACGTCTCTTGAGGGTGCGCACTCGGAAGATGCATTCAGAAACCGAGTATATAATTAACCTACCTATGATCTATGGAATACAACAACAATCATACGTAAACATCAATTAAGTAGAAGACATGTAAGTAAAGGTTCTTTCTTATATTTGATTAAACAATTAATAAAATTTGCAAAGCGCACTATATTAGCATTAATACGTCCTTCTATCTTCGTCATTATATTTTAGAGACAGTCAAGATAAAATGATTAGATACACAATAAGGATAGAATAACGTGTTAGCATTGACAACATTAATAATACGGCCTGTATGTCAAAAAATTGCGAAATATCTGCAAAACGGTGCGAGATACGTGAAATTTGACAAAATTTTTACATAATTCCTAAAGCAGGAGTACCTCGGCACGATACTTCGAACCCACTATACAGAATTCCGAAATTTTGAAAATCGAAAATATACAGGGTGTCCCATTTTAAAAAACGGACCTCGATAATTCTTCAACGAAGCATTTTCAGCAAAAATGTTTCAGACAAAAGTTGTATGGTTTCGAGGGGGACTTAAGATGATGTCATTATTTTGACTTTGAATAGTTGCTTGGTGGTCACATGAAGGTCTCCTTCAATTTTTTAAATGGAACCGCCTACTTTTTATTGCATATTTTTGTAGCTTATCTCGAGAGCTTTTCAAAACACTATAATAAAGTATTTTTTCCTAAAGTATTTTCCGAGTTATAAGGTTTGAAATAATTTCTTAATTTTCCATAAACTATAAAATATCTCGTAAAATATTCATTTTTCGATGACCTTACTTAAATACTTTTATGCACAGAATAATGAGAGGAATCAATTGATGTAAAGAAAATATAGTTGTTTTTAAGAAAAAAATGAAATTTGTAACTAACAATTACATATTTTTTCTTAAAAACAACTATGTGTTTTCTTTACATCAATTGATTCTTCTCATTATTCTGTGTATAAAAGTATCGAAGTAAGGTCATCGAAAAGTGAATATTTTACGAAATATTTTATCGTTTATGGAAAATTAAGAAATTATTTCAAGCCTTATAACTCGGAAAATACTTAATGAAAAAATACTTTATTATAGTGTTTTGAAAAGCTCTCGAAATAAGTTACAAAAATATGCAATAAAAAGTAGGCGGTTCCATTTTAAAAAATTGAAGGAGACCTTCATGTGACCACCAAGCAACTATTCAAAGTCAAAATAATGACATCATCTTAAGTCCCCCTCGAAACCATACAACTTTTGTTTGAAACATTTTTGTTGAAAATGCTTCGTTGAAGAATTATCGAGGTCCGTTTTTTAAAATGGGACACCCTGTATACATACACAGGGTGTCTTAGACTACCCCTTTTCTTTCAAAAACTAAGCATTTTAGAGAAAAACGTTTTAGACGAAAATTGTATGATTCTGAGGGGAACATAAGATGGTGTCATTGGTTTGAACTTGGGTGGCATCGTTATGGTCAGGTCAAGGACATCTTCAATTTCTTAAATGGAACCCCCTATATTTTATTGCATATTCTTATAGCTTATTTCGAGAGTTTTCCAAAACACTACAATAAAGTATTTTTTTGTTAAGTATTTTTCGAGTTATGAGGCTTGAAAGATACAGTATTTTGACATAAAATACAAAATATCTTAAGAAACATACAAAGTACATACTTGTAGTGTTTGGCAACATATTTTTTTTCCAAATCACCCATGTGTTTTCTTTACACCAATTGATTAATTTTATTATTTTGTGCAAAAAGTATCAAGATAACCTTATCGAAAACTGAACGTTTCTCAAGATATTTTGTATTTTATGTCAAAATACTGTATCTTTCAAGTCTCATAACTCGGAAAGTACTTAATGAAAAATATTTCATTGTAGTGTTTTGGAAACCTTGAGATAAGCTATAAGAATATGCAATAAAATATAGGAGGTTTCATTTAAGAAATTAAAGGTGTCCTTGACCTGACTTTAACGATGCCACCCAAGTTCAAACCAATAACACTATCTTATGTCCCCTTCAAAATCATACAATTTGCGTCTAAAACGTTTTTTTCTCAAATGCTTAGTTTTTGAAAGAAAAGGGGTGTACAGGTGGTGTAGGACACCCTGTATACAATGTACATATATACATATATATGTATATAATTGCTCATATATTGTGATTTAATACCTTTTAGACATAAGTATTTAATTAAAATAATTATTTCTTTTAGATTTCTAATATATACAGGTAAGTTTTATCTTTTCTATTTTATTATTTCTCTCTCTCTCTCTCTCTTCCTTTTTCTGTTTTTCTCTTTCTCTTCCTTTTTCTGTTTTTAAGGTTACTTTGCACCAATACAAGGCTGCTCTGCGCCAATACAAGGTTGCTCTGCGCCAAAACAAGGCTGCTCTGCGCCATAACAAAGCTGCTCTGCGCCAATACAAGGCTGCTCTGCGCCAATACAAGGCTGCTCTGCGTCAATACAAGGTTGCTCTGCGCCAATACAAGGCTGCTCTGCGCCAATACAAGGCTGCTCTGCGCCTGCCAATAACAGTTGTTTTTGTTGAACACTTGTAAATAGAACTGTGTATTTGTACAAAAAGATTAAAAAAATTTCTCTAAGGACAAGAGATACAATTTTGATGTCTGCAGAGATAGACATAATTACCAAAGGCGAATGGCTTACAGATTTGCATATGAATCATTTAAAACGACTTTTACAAAGTTGTTCGGATTACCGACCTATCGATACATTGCTCATACAACGTCTCGATTTAATACAACCTGTACCAAACAATAAGAAGCATATACAGATATTACATAGTTCGTTGGGAGGAGGACATTGGGTATGTAGTTATTATGATACAAGAAACATATTTATTTACGACTCTTTAAATAATAAAAGGTTACATAAAGACTATGAGCAATTCTTAACAAAATTATTCCCAACATATGACTTTATCAAGTCTCCTATCAAATTTCCTACTGTACAAAATCAACCTAATAGTAATGATTGTGGCGTTTTTGCCATTGCTTTTGCAGTTTCGTTGTTATTTAATATTAAGCCGGACAAAGTAAGATATGACCACAGCTTAATGCGTCCACATTTAATAAAAATTTTTGAATCCAATGTTATTAATCATTTTCCTCAAGATTTAAATTTTGGTGTTCCTCAAAAAGTGCTTTCATTAAGAGAAGTAAGAGCAAAAGAGAATAATGCAGCTAGTATGCGTGCGATACGTCAACGTAAAGTGGAACAATTAAAAACAAGTTCATTACAAAAAAATTGCGATATTCATGAATTTGAGGAAGGAATTAATAACAATTTTTTTAAAACGCAAAGCATATTAAAAGAAAATATTAAATCAATAAGAAATGATATTCATATTAAACAAGTTGATAAAGGGTTTCAAAGTGAGTTTTATGTTTAAGATATTACTAATTATAAGAGTAATGATCTGTGCTATAGTGACAACAAGCAAGATAAAGTATATAATTATCATACAAAAGGCTCTGAAAATAAAAATGCTAATAATCATTTGCAATATGAACATTCTAAAGATATTAATGAGGAGAAACAATATGAATATTTAAATCAAGTGAGTTATATGAATTTAGAAAATTATCATACTAAAGTATATCAACAAACTTTAGAAAATAATGTTAAAAAGCGGTGTTTATATGATGAACAGGATTTAGACAATAATGCTAAAAAGAATGCTAAAAGGCGACGTCTGTATCAAGAAGATCTAGAAAATAATCGCGCTAAACAAGTACAACAATATAACAATAATCTGGAAAAAAATCGTGCAAATAAAGTACAACGATATAAAAGGAATCGGGAGAATATTCTTTCTAAAATACGGCTTCGATATCAAAAAGACATTGAAAATAATCGCTTTAAAAGTCTGTGTCGATATAAACAAGATCCAAAAAATCGTATTAAGAGGCGCTGTCAGTATAAAAAGAAATCAGTAAAAGAACGTGAACGAAAACGAATATATTATTTTCTACATTCTCAGCGTGAACGAGAAAGACAAAAAGCATTACCTTCTGATCGTAAATGGGTTCGCAATAAGCGATATTATCAGAAAAAAAAAAGTTCTAATTCGATACTTAGGAAGAAAAATTGTATTACTGCCAAAAATATTATTAACAAATATGTCAAGATTCGGTCGAAAAATTCTATAAAAATTTGCAATTCTCCGGAAGCATTTGTTAAAAATATTTTACAAAAGCTTAATATTACAGATTGCAGTAAAGGTTGTATTGAAAAACGTCTAGAAGCTGAAAAAGTTGTACGTTGGTGTATGCATATTAGAGACAGTTATATTCGTAATATGCATAAAATGTTAAATGTACTTAAAAACAAATCAGAAACTTGTTTGACTGTTGCTGCAGAATGTTACACAATTGATGACAAATTACGTGCACTGTGTGGCATATCTAGACATACAGCTTCGTCCGAAAATTATTTCATTGATTCTACATATCACGATATAACTTCATCTGAAGTTAATATAACAGAGCCTTTAATAATGAATGCGAAAGGACAGATTGAAAATATATTATCTTTGATAGAAGCACGAGGAAAAAAATCATGGTTGTGCAGCTCTTTATGTAAAATTAACGATCCACTTTTAATTGATCGATATCAAAAACTTTTAGAAGCTATAAATACATGTACTTTAAAGAACGTATCAAAACTCATGCAAAACATTTACGAATGTACTGTAAAAATTTCAAATGATAAATTAGGCCATATTCATAGCTGTTATAATGATTTAAGTTTTTGTAAAGCGATGTTTGTTCCAATGCAGTTATTATCACCTCATTTCCCCAAAGTAAGAAATATTAGACGTTTTATGTATCAACTTAAGGGTTTTTATCAAAAGATGTTAGATTTAGATAAAGCATTATATTCTGCTGATCTAAATATATTAAGTAAAATTGTAACTTTAGCACAAGAAAAAGCAGATATGTACAAGCATCAGCAAACTGAAATAATTTTGAGTGATGATGATATTATTTCTAAATATCATAATGCATTTACGATTTTGAAAAAACGTTCAGTGGACACACCGCGATATATTTGTATATCGTGTGAGAGACTTTGTTACAAAAGAAGTGTTTCTAAAATTAGTAATAATAAACTTCAAATACGGAGAGACATTCCAATTTGGAAAGATTTAATGGCATATGTAGAGCAACAAAAAATTAATTTAGAATACATATGTCATTATTGTGATCGTAAATTTCATAGCGGCTTGATGCCTGCTTACTGCATTTTAAATAATCTTTCCGTAAATGATGTGCCTGAGGTAATATCGTCTCTTCACGAATTTGAGAAATTGCTTATACAGAGAGCTAAAGCTTTTCAAACTGTTGTTAAAATGGGAACAGTTATTAATAAAAAAATACCTGAAAGACAAAAGATACAAAAAGTCAAAGGTAGAACGTTTCATTTACCACTGCCTTTACAACAGACTTTCGATAAGTTATGTTCTGACAGTGATCCAATAAACCTAAATCACGAACTTATCTTACTTTGAAATGTTCCAACTAAATCAAAAATTATCTGGGAAGATTTAGTGGATATTAAAAAAGTATTTGAAACTTTAACATGGTTGAAAAAAAATAATCCTTTGTATTCAAAAATTGTGTTGCCCGACACTCACGATAAATTATTTTTGGGAAATTTGGATAATATGGAATTTGAAATGCAAAAAACAGAAAATGATACAAGAGTTTTATTTAGTAACGAATATGAATCGTTAAATAATTTAGAATTACATATGCAAGATCACATAAAAGATCATGTAGAAGTTACATTGGATGAACGGCGCGAGGCAATGCTAACTCAAAAAGATAAAGGTGATAGTTATTATGAGCAATATACTATATATCCTCTGTATGAAAAGAAAGAAAATCAAACTGCAACTGCCTTATATCAAATGTTAAAAATTCAGAATTTACCTTTGGATAATCGTGAAAAAGATTTGGATTTGATGTGTTTTCCAGATTTATTTCCATTTGGTTCTAATGGACAATGTGATGAAAGTAGACTGATCAAACTTCAGGAGCATGAATTTATTAAATGTCGTTTGACGTCTAAACATCCACAATTTAGGTTAAATCAACAATACTTGTTTTATTTGTTAAATAACGCGAATATTCGTCAGTTAAGTCGTGGAATTTATCATAAAATGAATATAACTGATCAACGAATTCGTTACACGGCTGCAGAGTATTTAGAGGCTATGTCGAAAGAAGTTTTGGAGTCTAACTTAAATACAATGTTTTCCTCACTTCGAAATACGGAACAATATTGGCGTAGACCGAGAAGTGATTTGTCTTGTATGACACAATATTATGGACCTGCAACATGGTTTCTAACGTTAAGTCCTAGTGAATGGTTATGGGACGATTTAAGAGAGTATATTCGTGAAGCAAATGGATGGCAAGATTGTTCGTTGAGCATCAGTGCACTTATTGCTAAAGATCCTGTATCAACATCGAGATTTCTTAATAATAAATTTTGGGCGATGCTTGATTTTATTTGTTCTAAAGATTCTCCAATCGGTGAAGTACAACATTATTTTTGGCGACGAGAATATCAAGGTAGAGGTATACAACATTTTCACTTATTAATTTGGATTAAAAATGCACCGATCTTCGGTGAATCCTCTGTTGAAGACGTATCTAAATTTATTTCACAATACGTAAGTTGCAAAATGCCAGACAAAAATATTTCGCCATTATTGTACAGACGAGTTAATACGCATCAACGGCACAAACATAATGATTATTGTCTTCGTTCTAAAAAAATAGGACGTAAAATTGTTCGTAGATGTCGTTTTGGATTTCCTCGTCCCGTTACTAAAACACTGAATATGAGAGATGTGGCAACTTCGATAGCAGGTAGAAAACAATTGAAACATAAAAGCAGATTGTACGATCTTCCTCGAACGGACAATGAAGTTGACATTAATGATTACAATTCTGTTATTCTTACTGCGTGGGAAGGTAATATGGATATACAATTTATTGGTGAAAAATCGACATTGCTTACTTGGTACGTTACTAAATATTTGAATAAAGCAGCAAAAAGTGAGTTATCTGATTTTGATTTTGCAAATAGTAAGAGTAATAAAAATAAATCATTGGCAAGTATTCTTTGGAATTTTGGTTTACGATCCATAAGCAATAGAGAATGTGGAGCTCTTGAAGCTGCTGATACATTACTAAGTATTTCTTTATATGGAACTGATCGAAATACGACAATTAAATGGTTAGATATTAACGTCATACGACAGAGGAAATTGAAAAATCGTAAAGAAATTGAAGCTCTTGATGGTGAATCTACAGATATATTTTGTCCATCATTAATAGATAATTATTATCCAAATAGACCGGAGGAATTGGAATATGTGTCTCTTTATGAATTCGCACAATGGTATGATATCACGACAATCGAACCACGAAATAATTTTGAATACTATAAAATAGATAATAGTCATTATCTTAAACGGCGACAACGTGGATGTCTTATTAATCACTATAGATATAATGTTAATAATCGACCAGAAGAATATTTCTTTTCTTTACTGCTTATGTTTAAACCATGGCGGAAATTAGAAGATCTTAGAGATAATTGTGATACTTATGCGGAATCATTTCATAAAGTAAAATTACATTTTACCAAGGCATTGGAATATCATGAAAAACTAGAAGAATTGAAAAAAGCATTTGAAACTGCGCAAGAGTTAGTTCGACAATTAGACGAAGAATTACAAAAAAACATGTCTCAGGATGATCCTGACAATCCGATAGGCATTCAAAATATAGAAGCTGGTGAAGCAATGCAAGATTTTAAAGATCTTGGTAATAAAATAGATGAGAAAATTGATGTGTCCGAAATGATAGCGAAATTAAATACGGATCAAAAAAGAGTATTTGAGAGAGTCATTGATACTGTAAGGTCAGATAATTCGATATTACGATTGTATGTTAGCGGAGAAGGTGGAACTGGAAAAAGTTTCTTAATTAAAACAATTAAGTGTTGGATAAAACAACATCTTAATAAAGATACCGCTGTAGCGGCACCTACTGGTATAGCAGCATTTAATATAGACGGTTTGACAGTTCATAGATTGCTCCAATTACCTGTTGAACATGGTCAGACTCCAAAGTATAAACAATTGTCTAATCATGTATTAAAAGTTTTACGAGCAGATTTCAAGAACGTTGTTCTTTTTGTGATTGATGAAGTGTCAATGATATCTAATTTGACTTTAATGTATATACATCTTCGATTGTCTGAAATATTTGATACTAATGATTGTGAAGACGGTTGGTTTGGCCGAAAACATGTTCTTTTATTTGGCGATTTACTTCAATTACCTCCTGTACGTGAAGATCCTGTTTTTGTACAATTGCCAAATGACAAAATTAACAAATATGTCGGTTCTTTAACTGCTGTTAATTTGTGGACTACATTATTTGATTATGATGAGTTGACAATCAATATGCGTCAGCAAGGGGATGACTTTTATCGACAGTTGTTGTCAAGAATTCGTATTGGTTTACTGACAGGATCTGATTGTGATATTCTTGAAAATAGAAAAATACCTTTTAAAGGTGATTCTTTTGAGTCTAGATTAAACGAATTATGTAATTTTATTAATAATTTTTCATCGGACACTGTTTGTTTGTTGCCTACTCGTCATATGTGTGACGTTCTTAATGCTGCAATGTTAAATCGCATTTCTTCGAAAGAGATATTATTAATTGCCGAAGATATGATTGATTGTATTTCATATGTAAAAAAAAGGTATTAAAAGTATTGTCGAATAATGATGATGATAATTCTAAAACTGCTGGACTTTCAAAGGAAATTGTAATAAAGATTGGAGCAAAAGTTATGATAAGGCGTAACATTGATGCCACCTTGGGTCTTGTGAATGGTACAATAGCTAAGGTAATTTCAGTTATACAAGATACGTCTACCAATTATATAGAAAAAATAAACCTTCTTTTACCGTCGGGATTGGAATATTCAATTGAAAGAGTGAGCGTTAAATTTGAAGTGGTGGATAGAGCATTTGTTATTAGAAAACAATTTCCATTGTGTTTGAGTTATGGAATCACAATTCATAAAAGTCAAGGTTTAAGCTTACAACATGCTATTATGGATATTGGCAATTCTATATTTAATTGCGGTCAAGTTTATGTTGCATTATCACGAGTAACAACTTTAGAAGGATTGCATTTGATTAACTACGATCCTTCGTCAGTAACAGCTGACGAAGGAGCTATTAGGGAATATAATCGGCTAAGATATAAATACAAATCAGAGACGGAAATAATTACTGTTTCAAAAGAACGTTATCGTAAAGTGAAAGATGTTCCATGGACATTGTCGAAAGTATTTGCTTCTGTTCAAGAAAATTGTCAAAATCAAAAATTATGGCAAAATGTTGCTTGGGTTTTACATGGTTTTCAAAATATAGACAATGTTTCATGTTATGCAAATGCAGTATTACAATGTCTAATGCATTTAAGTGCTGTTAGAAAACAATTTTTTAATTGCGATAAATCAAATGAGTTAAGAATGTTAATGCATCGATATGAAAATGGAATGCGCAATTTAAATACATATGCAGTACGGCAATGTTTAGGAGAATCCTTTTCAATAAACGTAAAACGAGATGCATTTGAGTTTCTTACAAGTCTGTGTATAAAATATGATTGTATAAAACAACTGGTAGAGCATCAAGTAATTTCTACTAGTCAGTGTAAATCTTGTAATTATACAAAGAAAATTACTTATAGTAATTTAGTTATTTCAATACCTTTTAACAATTTGAAAAAAAAAAGTTATAATCTTAATGATTTGTTAAATGTTACATTTTCGCATTGGAGTCAATCAGATAATGGGTCATGTGAACAGTGTACAGGGAATGATCTTTTGTTTAAGAATGAAATAACATTGACGAAAGATATAGTTATTATTCATCTAGTATTATTTTCATTACAAGATGATAAAATAGTGAAAGCAATACGCAAATTTAATATATGTACTATTCCTACAACTAAAGTATTAATAGCTGGACAATCATATAAAGTTATGAATGCTATATTTCATAGTGGTTTATGTATTGAGGATGGTCATTACACGAGTATATGTAGAGAAGGAATGTCTAATAGTTGGATTGAAGTTGATGATGTGCAAATTAAAAAAAGACAATGGCCTAAGGGTGCTAAAGATCTTTATATATTATTTTTACAAAAAATTGATAGGAAATAAATATATTGAAAGTATTGTTCATAATATGAACACGTAAGTGATATGAGTTAAGAAATTTTAATATTAAATCTGATTGACATTTAATCCTTTGAGGACGGGGGGTTGCTGTAAGAGTGAATTAAGAGAAAACTAGTGTTGTAAGGGTATTTTGGGTCGCTAAAACCGAATCTGACTTTAGAATTGTAAAACTCTGTAATCCAATATGGCCGCCTTAGAAATGGTCTGCAACTGCAAATGTCATTTCATTCAATATTTATGAAATTTATATTATTGGAGTTTTTGATAGTGCTCTCTTCGATTCTGAAGTAAAAAATTCAAAATTCAAGATAAATCCAATATGGCCTATACTGAAATAATCAAAAGTACTAATTTTGTTCGAAGTATATGAAATTTATAATACCGCTGTGTAGCTCATCAATACCACACAAATTTTTGTTGTTGGCGATTTGGATTGAAGAATATTCAACATACTTCCATCCTATTGATATATAGAACAAAAATATGCACAATATATTCAGATCAGAGACATTATATATATACACTAGATTGCTAATTAGTCTCTTTAACTGTTGCCAAAAAGTATGTACAACTTGCGCAGAATAAGAGTCGCGCATGCGCATTCTTAACGGTTTCTATATACTCAAGTCAGAGATATTTACTGAAAATCTATAATGTATGTGACGCAAACTATACATTTTCAATACTGGCAGTGAATATCGGAACACAGCCAGAGACATTATATATATATGTATATCTACTCTAATTTTGCGCATATACTTCGCGCATGGATTGTACATAGGCAACGCTTATACATAAGGAAAACAATAGGAGTTAGCAGTCTAGTGTATATATATAATATAATGTCTCTGATTCAGATGCATGTTTGGACCATTTCTATTATACACTGGCCATATTGGATCCGCCAGATCTAGAATTTTTAATTTTTGACTTCAGAATTGAAAAGAGCATCATCAAAAACCCTTGTATACCAAATTTTATGTAAATAAAGCCAAAAGTTTCTGAAAAATAAGCGGAAAGCACATATATGTGCTTCCCGTCTGCAAAGGGTTAATCATGTAATAACTACCTCAAAAAGGTAGTAATTTTGTATATAGGATTGATTTTTATGAAAACAGAGTGCCCCTCAAAAATAATTGTATTTTTAAAAATATATTTTAAAAGAATAGAATAAAAGACGCTCAAGAGTAACATAACATAATAATTCTTATACTACAAAATATGTGAAATCACAACAAATTACCTTTTTAAAAAAAAGGTATAAGAAAAGCGCCAAGTATATGCATCGCGAAAGAATGCGTTCAAAACAGAACTCTTGTGAAAAATAATATTAATGTGAAACTTTGCTGAAAACTATTTTTAAAAGTATCCCTCAAAAAGTAGTAATTTTTTATATGGGATTGATTTTTATAAAAAAGAGCGCCCCTCAAAAATAATTGTATTTTTAATAAAAGATTATTTGAATCTTCTCTACAAAAAGGAATGATATCATCAAAAGTTACGCCAACTATTTTAAATAATTATTAAAGGCAATATATTCATAGTCCATTCTTATTTCAAGACAGTTCTCAAGTATCTCAAGTACATAAGAATGTTTTAAACCAACCCATACAGAACAAATCTCCAAAGGACATCCTCTAGATATCCAGAGGACATCTTATGTCCTAAGAACGTCTATGAAACATCCCAAGGACATTCCTTGGATATTTGTTCTGTATGGGAAGCTGTATTAACATCTTAAGATATTACTTCAGATCGTCTTGAAATAAGATGGACTATGAATATTGCCTTTGATAATTATTTAAAATGCTATATCCAATGAATAATATGAGACTGTTTTCAATTCAATTTTATTCAATTAAATTTCAATTTAATAAAATTCTAATTTTATTGGGAGAAATAGAGGAAATAATAATATTAAGTAGACAGATTTGTTGTTTTATACAAATAAATATTTTAATACAAATAATTTAATAATATAATACAAATAAATATTTTATTTATATTATACTTGGCGCTGCTAAACAGAATTGATGTTACTAAATCGAATATGTTAATCGCTTTAATGTTTCTCTCTCTCTTTCTCTGTCTCTCCTTTTCTCCCCTGCCCCTCCTTGCTTTCTTCTCCCTTTTCTCACCATGTTTCTGTGTGTATACGGGTGCGTATGTATGAAATTAGAAATAAGAATAAGTTAGAAGGTTAAGTTAGAATTACAATAGGTATATTTGTATCTTTCTCTTTCTCTTCTTCTCTCGTATGCGTGCGATCGTGCGTGTGTGTGCGCGCGTATATAAAATAAGTATAGAATTAAGTATAGAATAAGTTAGAATAAGTTAGAATAAGTGAGACTTGTACTTGCGATACCTCTCTCTTTCTCTCTCTCTCTCTCTCTCTCTCCCCTCTTTCTCCCCCTCTCCCTCTCTCTCTCTCTGCGTGCGTGCGTGCGTGCGTGTGTGTGTGTTTTGTGTGTGTGTGTGTTAGAATTAAGTAGGCAATTCTGTTTAGCAGCGCCAAGTATAATATAAATAAAATATTTATTTGTATTATATTATTAAATTATTTGTATTAAAATATTTATTTGTATAAAACAACAAATCTGTCTACTTAATATTATTATTTCCTCTATTTCTCCCAATAAAATTAGAATTTTATTAAATTGAAATTTAATTGAATAAAATTGAATTGAAAACAGTCTCATATTATTCATTGGATATAGCATTTTAAATAATTATCAAAGGCAATATTCATAGTCCATCTTATTTCAAGACGATCTGAAGTAATATCTTAAGATGTTAATACAGCTTCCCATACAGAACAAATATCCAAGGAATGTCCTTGGGATGTTTCATAGACGTTCTTAGGACATAAGATGTCCTCTGGATATCTAGAGGATGTCCTTTGGAGATTTGTTCTGTATGGGTTGGTTTAAAACATTCTTATGTACTTGAGATACTTGAGAACTGTCTTGAAATAAGAATGGACTATGAATATATTGCCTTTAATAATTATTTAAAATAGTTGGCGTAACTTTTGATGATATCATTCCTTTTTGTAGAGAAGATTCAAATAATCTTTTATTAAAAATACAATTATTTTTGAGGGGCGCTCTTTTTTATAAAAATCAATCCCATATAAAAAATTACTACTTTTTGAGGGATACTTTTAAAAATAGTTTTCAGCAAAGTTTCACATTAATATTATTTTTCACAAGAGTTCTGTTTTGAACGCATTCTTTCGCGATGCATATACTTGGCGCTTTTCTTATATACAAACCACGGCTTACCATCCCGAAAGTAATGGAGCGCTAGAACGCTCGCATCGTACGTTAGCGGAGTACTTGCGACACTACATTAACGAGGTGCAGACCAATTGGGACGAATGGCTGCCCTACGCAATGTTCACATATAATACAACACCGCATACGGCAACGGGATACACGCCATTTGAACTAGTATACGGTTACCAGGCCACTATGCCGACCGCGTTATCAGTACCGCCCAAAGCCACATACACATACGAAGATTACGCGCAGGAACTCCGCGAAAGGATTCACGCAACGAATCAGATAGCAAGAGATCACACAAGGCAAGAAAAAGTGAAATCAAAACGGCAGTACGATAAAAAAACAAACGAAGCCAAATTCAGAGTAGGCGACAAAGTCCTGCTATACGACGAAACAGTTCGGCGGGGTCGATCGAAAAAGTTAGACGCCCTATGGGTAGGACCCTACAAAATCCTTGAGAAAAACAATGATGTTAACTACACAATAAAAACAGGGAAAAAATCACTACGCGTACATGCCAACCGGTTAAAACCCTTTATCGAATATTAATAGAATAGAAGAAATAGAGATGCAAACACAAACTAAAATATCATTCATATGTCTGCGTAGAATTTGTAAGTAATGCGACGTTGTAAATTTGAAATAATAATCCAAGAATTACATTATATAATAAAATAAAAGTAAGATGTTACAAAAATATCTAGCTGTAAAAAATGTATCAACTATTCATAACTGTTAGAATCCGACGTTGTAAAGTAGATTAAGCGAAAAACCTCGGTTTTTCTTCTCCCAAGGGGGGAAGGATGTTATGACCTGATTTTTCACTAAATCAGTTATCGCAGCATTATTGGTTTCGACACCCCAACAGTTACGAAACCAATAACTCAAATCTAAATTACTAAATCAGGTCATAACCAAAAAGTATAACGAGGCCACCCGAAAATGCAACTGCTGATCCAAACTCAGTCAGCAGTTGCATCACAAGAAATGAGGGCACCGATGCCCTTATAACGCGATGCGCCGAGCGCATCGCGGGCAGTAATCTTTAAACGACAATTACTGAGTGGTGTAACGTGCGATCATATAGTGTGTGTCAATAAAAACAATAAAAATCTAGGAAAGTGTTCTTTTATTAACTACATCAGCTCCAAAGGTGGCACCAGTGCCTTTCTCAGCCGAGCAGCATCGACGGACGACGGATCGAAATCTTGTGCCCATCCCAGGCACAACACAATGAATAATCCACACGGCTTTATTTCTTTTTTCAATTTTATGGCCAATTGTTTTCTTGCTACTTCTTCATTGTCACAACCATATCTTATGGCTGCGTTATCAATGCACGGAGGATACAAAATATCTTTCATTGTCGCTGCGCAAGACGTTGTTAGTCTCATGCGACATACGGGTCCAAAATTGGATGCCGTTAACATAACTCGTTTCAATGATAACCATAGTTCTGATTCACTCTGGTTTCTCGTATTGAGTTCGATATTCTGCCAGTCTTTTGCATTTTCGAGCAACTTTTCTACATGATTTTGTCGAAGTTCTTCGAACACATCGGGTGTTACATCCGGTTTTTGCGCTTGCGGACCGTAATGACCATCTGTTCCTGACTCTCGTTTGAATTTTTTAGGCCTCCCCAGTATTTGTCGAGATTCTCTTGTTCTCGCAATTTTTATTTGTCGTTTTTCTTCCAGATTTTTGACAATAGGCGGAACAGTCTTACACATGCTTTGATATACTTCCGTAAGGACTTGTTGCGTATTATATTGCACAACTGCTCCCGAAACTCTAGCATTGTAAGAGCCTAGTTTACCAAAATTAATTCGCTTTCCACCAATTTCTTTGCAGATTATCGAATTGAACGATTCTGCAGGATTATTGGTGTAATTTAATAACAAACTTTCCGAATAACCGCTGAGGTACATAATCGCAGTTTCTATTCTTGAATATAAACCGTATAATTTAAGATACGGTACATAATTTTTCATTTTCGTTCTTTTCGCATATACGACCGCGTGCTTCGCATCGCTTGTGTTCGCCAAAAACATGGCTGGGAATATTTAATATGTCTTTTCGTAATTCGATAGCCTTGCAATGTTCAGGTATTTGT
This sequence comes from Crematogaster levior, assembly GCA_901521435.1. NCBI lineage: Eukaryota > Metazoa > Arthropoda > Insecta > Hymenoptera > Formicidae > Crematogaster > Crematogaster levior. Next base: position 78,995 of record CABEGB010000812.1, read on the forward strand.
TCTTTTCTGCGTACCTCGGCTGTTTTTTCTACTTCTTGTCGCATTTTTAAAATGTTCCTTTTTACAACATTTCGCACCTGTACAAAGCCACGCTGTCGATGCGATTTTGGCTGAGTCATTTCTGCTTTTAGCTTTTTGCAGAAATTGCGAAGCAAATAATTAGTGCATTCTATTTTTACTGTAACCATTTGTTCATCGTATGGTCTGTTATCAAGAATGCTTTGATAAACACTACTGTCACCATCGGCAATAACCGTTTTGTAGATCAAACCATGCATTTCGATACTACATTTGAAACCTTCTGCAATAATATCGCTCTCCATCTTTGTGGAGCTTGCGTTACGATCAAAATTTTTGTAGCAAATTTGACTTTTTGGTTCAAGATTTTTTCGCTTTGCCATATCACATATAGCGCACATTTTATTGCGGACACCAGCGAACAGAACCTTTTTGTATGGTAACCTATTATGGCTCCAACACCGGAAAGAGAGTTGTAAGCATTACCGTACGATCTCTTCATCCAACTACCATCTGCTACAACAGGTATGTATGGAATTATCTTAAATAATATCATTCCTCTCAATAGCGAGTTGCTTTTCAACCTCGCCAGCCATTTTCATATTTTCTGTAGCTGTTTTTTTGAAATTCATCGACCAAAATCTCTCTGATTTTTATATAAGTTGGCTCGGACATGCAAGCAATATTCATGGCTGCACATAGCTCTTTTAACTGAGCATATCCAATTCCCATTGTAATTGTTCCAGCTACAGCAGCTGTATTTATGTCTAATATATTAGAGGTTTTTATAGGTTCTGACCAAAAGTTATCTTCATAATTGCACATTTGGCATTTGAAGAAGAACTGCGTCAGTAACCCATGGCGACGAGAATTTATGAGTATCCAATCTTTGAATTGGCACTCGATTTCCTCGCGCATGATTATCAAATGTCCTATGCATTTCATCTAAAAATAATTAAAATCTGCAATGCGTTTGCCTTCAATTTCATGCTTTTGGATACAATTTGTATCCGGAAGGCTTTTTCGATGACAAGAGTAATGTCATCTTCGCATTTGTCGATATTTTTGTACGTACCTTGTGCTGGTTTATTGAAGCCTTGGGTCAATACTGACCTCCGAATCTGTCACGCCAAACAGTGATTCCACTGATTTGTCTTTGACGGATCCGTTGACAGTATTTACTGATGTTGCTTCCTGTACCAGCCTCAGCAACTGTCGCCTGCAAAAAGCCACAAAATGTTATATTACACGAAAATAACATATTTATTATAATATCACACAATAAAATAATATAATTTTCGTAACTCATCTTGAACAATTAAAAACATCCTAGACATAATCAAAATAACAAAAGAACAGTCCTTTGCTTATTACAAATTATTTATAAATATATTATGTAAATGCTTTTGACATTTCACTTATCCAGCACACGATTTACGCCTCTAGTATTTAAACTAGTCAGTACACGATTTACGCCTCTGACATTTTTGTAACCAGCACACGATTTACGCCTCTAGTTTTTAAACTAATCAGCACACGATTTACGCCTCTGGCATTTAAATTAGTCAGCACACGATTTACGCCTCTGACATTTTTGTAACTAGCACACGATTTACGCCTCTAGTTTTTAAACTAATCAGCACACGATTTACGCCTCTGACATTTTTGTAACCAGCACACGATTTACGCCTCTGGTATTTAAATTAGTCAGCACACGATTTACGCCTCTGACATTTTTGTAACTAGCACACGATTTACGCCTCTAGTTTTTAAACTAATCAGCACACGATTTACGCCTCTGACATTTTTGTAACCAGCACACGATTTACGCCTCTGGTTTTTAAACTAGTCAGCACACGATTTACGCCTCTGACATTTTTGTAACCAGCACACGATTTACGCCTCTGGTTTTTAAACTAGTCAACACATGATTTACGCCTCTGACATTTTTGTAACCAGCACACGATTTACGCCTCTGGCTTTATATTCAATATATAAATACATGTACCTATAAATACTCTATGTGTATACATATATAATTTATAAAATGTGAATAAGCAAAGGACTTTTCCTACATAATTCTATTCCTTTTATATAACACTCTACATAATTATAAAAATAAAAATAAATTTTCTTTTCTCCAATGATTAACAATTAAAAAGGATATTATTTGACGGCAAACTAGCTATATGATATCTTTATTTGTGTTCACGACGTTTCGACCATTGGTTCTGGTCTTTTTCAAATGGTATTATACAGTTATTTCTTTCAACAGCGTTACATACTGAAAAGAACGGTATTACATTTTTAAATCATCCTACAATTTTATAATATATTAATTTACAACTTACAGAGGCCGTGTGTGTCAAATAGAGTCCATATATAAAACAATCAAGAAAATTCAGTTTGTACAAATTAGTAGAAAACACGTCAGAGATTTGTGACGACATGAATGGGGACTGAGTGGTAACAAATTCTACCGTTCTTTTAATCCAGGACAAATTTTGACCAGACATAAATAAATAAATAAATAGTTTGAACGTGTCAATATATTAGAAGATAGAAAAATAAATAAAAATATAGATGTGCTAGATGATGCATAAATGGATCAAGTACAAATATGTTAAATGATAAAAATATAAATCAAAATAGCTAACAGTTTCAATAATAAATAAGTAAATAAAAATATAACTATAATCAAATAATGATAACGAGGCCATCATAAATCGCGGTTAGCTTTTTAGTCTTTTTGTAAATTTATAGCTGAATTACATTTCTTGATAAACAGCATTTCCGCTATCTCTCATTTTTGGTATGTCTTTCTTTATATAAAATTTTTGGGTTTTGCCATTCAAATTTGTGTGCGTGAGATATTCTATGTTTCTAAATGTCTTTTGTTTGTTCTATGTAACTCCAACCAACCACTTAGTTAGCAAACTAAAGAAAGACATATCAAAAACGAGAAATAACGGAAATGCTGTTTATCAAAAATGTAATTCAGCTATAAACGTACAAAAAGACACAGAAAGCTAACCGCGATTTATGATGGCCTCGTTAGCATTATTTTTGATTATAGTTATATTTTTATTTATTTATTTATTATTGAAACTGTTAGCTATTTTGATTATTTTTATCATTTAACATATTTGTACTTGATCCATTTATGCATCATCTAGCACATCTATATTTTTATCTATTTTTCTATCTTCTAATATATTGACATGTTCAACTATTTATTTATCTATTTATGTCTGATCAAAATTTGTCCTGGATTAAAAGAACGGTAGAATTTGTTACCACTCAGTCCCCATTCATGCCGTCACAAATCTCTGACGTGTTTTCTACACTTGTACAAACTGAATTTTCTTGATTGTTTTATATATGGACTTTATTTGACATACGGCCTCTGTAAGTTGTAAATTAATATATTATAAAATTGTAGGATGATTTAAAAATGTAATACCGTTCCTTTCAGTATGTAACGCTGTTGAGAAAAACAGTATTATACCATTTGAAAAGGACCAGAACCAATGGTCGTGAACACGAATAAAGATATCGTATAGCCAGTTTGGCGTTGAATAATACCCTTCTTTTTGAATAACTATAATTTTTTATCATGTATAATTTTTACCTATTTATAACCCAAGTATTGTTAGACATCTCAATTTGTAATTGTATTCACTTTTCATCATTTGTACGAGGGGCTATCAAAAAGTAATGCCTCCACCCTTATAACTTTGAAATGGGTGGGGATAGACATTTGAGCGTTGCGGCATCGTGTTCATCATTCTTTTTGTCGACCAGTATGCCAAGTTTTGTTATGTTCGGTTCACGTGTTTGTGTTTTATAGGTAGTAAAATGAATACTAGTTTGACGATTCGGTTGAAGCAACGCGCCGTGATAGAATTTTTAACAAACAAAGGGTGCGTGCCGAAAGAGATTCACGCTCGTTTAATGGTGCAATTCCAGGAAAAAACTATTGATTCGAATCTGATGACCAGGTGAAGGAATTTTATACGCGATTGGATACGAAAAACTCCAGATTTTTACGCCGACGCCTTCAAGAAATGGATTTTACGTTTGGAAAAATGTGTCGATCTCAACGGCGACTACGTCGAAAAATAACTATTGTAATTTATTCAATACACTCTATTCTTCATTTTTAGACTTGTTTCATTTAAATCGGTCCATTAGAACGGGAGTTATAAGGGTGGAGGCATTACTTTTTGATAGCCCCTCGTATGTAATAATTTGTATTATAAGTAACATTGAATAATTTGTATTTAAAAGTATAACATTGAATAAAAATTTATGTATTTGATTGACAACTTTATACACAGATCTCAATTTGTCATATTTTTAATATTTTAATATATTTTTATTATTACATTAAAATAATTGATTATGACTATTGATTATTGATTTGTAACTTGATTTTTATTTTTCTATTTTACAAATATTATATGAATAAAAATTTTAAAATACATACAACACGAAAATATAATATTTCAAATATTATATTTGTAACGATGCACCCCATAAACGCATCGATACAGCCGCGATGTTGAACGACGCGTAAACAAAACTTTCGCACTGTTATTCACGCGCGCCGAAACCGGTATTTATCGTATGCACCTGTATGCACCGGACCTTTAAATCGTCATCAGCTCTAGCGCGATCCAACACCGTTCACCGGCCCTTTAATTTTTCCGCGCATCCGTCTAATCCAAATCGAGTATGAGATTTCAATGTGCATCCACCCTTTAGTTTATAATAAACCATTTTTATATTGAGTTTACGACTTACGTTCTTCACTCAATCGAACCCCGATCCCAACGAGTTAGTCCGAGTGTTCAAGAAAAACGAATTGTGTCACATTTGTAAAATAAAAATATAAAAATCAAGTTACAAATCAATAATCAATAATCATAATCATACTCAATTTTTTAACGAAATAATAAAGTAATATATTAAAATATTGAAAAATATGACAAATAAAAATGAGATCTGTGTATAAAGTTGTCTATCAAATACATAAATTTTTATTCAATGTTATACTTTTAAATAAAAACTATTCAATGTTACTTATAATAAAAATTATTACATACAAATGATGAAAAGTGTATATGATTACAAATTGAGACTTCTAATAATACTTGAGTTATAAATAAATAAAAATTATAGAAAAAAATTAATTTAATATATTTTAAAAATACATAAAATTTTTTATTAATACATTAAATAAAGTACAAGAGGGAGGACGATAACGGGCTAAAATATTTTGTTGGTTGATTAATTGTTGGTGACGTTTCGAATAACTTTTGGTCCTTAAACATCAGAACAATCAATCTTGGTAAAAACAGTGAAATTTTGTTTTTGTGGGCAACATTAGTTATAATAGAAATATAAGACGTCTATCGCTGGTGAAAAAACACGAGACGTTTTACAAGCTATTTTAAACACAATCGAGTAGTCGTGGATTGTTGTTTACCAGATTGATTGTGGTGAAATAAAATTAAAACCCATGGTCGAAACGTCGCAATAAATAACTAACCAACATTTCAATTCTGCCAGTTTTAACTGTCTTTCCTCTTTTGTATTTTTAATGTATTAATAAAATATTTTATGTATTTTTAAAATATATGTAAATAAATAGAAAAATAAACTAACCTTTATGTCTCCCCTTCAAAGATCTGGGGAGTTGGGCAAGTGCTTCTGTATCAAAACTTTTCCCCATCGTAAACTTTCTTTACACGTACATCACTTATATTTATCATCAAATACGTTACGTATTACACAATGTAATATAACCACAACACACACCTTACACAATAAACTTTAAATTCAAAATACTAGCTGTCTAGTGATAGATATAACGCGTTTCAGCTTGTGCAGCTTCGCGTAAACAGAAACGTTTCGGCACGTGTGCCGCGATCGTCACATTTAAATCTCATACATTACGCAAACGGGAAAGAGCCGTGTGTGTGTGCGGCTTGGCGCTCGCCGGAAGAGCGGCAGATCTCCATCTCCCGTCTTCAAACCTCGCGCTAGATACGCTTGACGGATCAGAGGATCGAAAATTGTATTTCTTGCAAACAGACAGTCGAGCTTTCCATCTGAATTTAGTTGAATATTATATGTTTTTATACATTTTTATACTCTTCCTACTACATATTTACTTTTTCAACGTGTCTTTAAATAATTTATGCAATACATTAAAATTAAAACCTATATTAATATCATTAAAAATTATTTTTATATAATTTTTTAAGGATTAATATAGTTTTTAATTTAATATATTGCATAAATTATTTTAAAGATATAAAAAAAAAAAAGAAAAAAGAAAGGTTCTGAACTCGAGATCTCCAGCGTTCTAGCCGACTTACTAACACGACCACGCTTGTTGGCTTGAAAGTAGGTATATCGAATCTAGGGCAGATTACGTACTGACTTTATTTTTTTTCTAGGAAAATAATGGTACGAGTTATTGTACCATGTATTATAATTGAGGTATCAATTTATTTTTATTTTCCTACTAATATAATACATGGTACAAGTTATTGCCGTGCAAAAATAAAGTCATATTAGATTGATACTTTCAAAGAAGGGGTATCAAGTCGTTAGAACTAAGATCCTTGGAGCCTGAAACCTTTCTTTTTTTTATTTTTATAAATAAACACGAGCAATATATTAAATTAAACCTAATACAAAAATGGTAAAAATAATTTTTAATTTTATTAATATAATTTATTTTAATGTATTGGGTATTCACGTTGAAAAAGAATATATTAGTAGGAAGAGTATAAAATATGTAAAAAAAATATAATATTCAACTAAAATCCAGGTGGAAAGCTCGACCGTCCTTGCAAGAGATATAATTTCGATCCTCGATCGCCAAGCGTGTTACATAGCGCGAGGGAGAGATCGAGACGGAAGATATGTCTGCGCTCTAGGCTGGCCGAGCGCCAAGCGCACACGTACACGGCTTTTTCCTTGTGTGCGTGAACTAGCGCACACGAGAAAAAGCCGTGTACGTTGGCGCTCGACGCCTCGGCTAGCTAGAAGAACGCAGACGTACTTCGCATTATAAATTTATTGGTAATATTAAGACGTCAAAACACATACATGCATGCCACAATACGCATATATATGAGATGTATGTTGTTATGTATATGTATATACAAGGTATGTATATATATATATATAATAACATATACATATGATTAATACATATATAGGTTTCAAAATAATTTCATTGAATTAACAGATATTTGGCGATTAAAATTGCACTAATAAAGCACGATGAGTGAGAAAACTATCGGTCGACATTGAATTAACGTCGACCGGATGCAAGTACATCGATCAATTTTGATATCGATTTTGATGGTCATTTCTCACTGGGGAACGCATAAATTGGATAATTTTTAACTGAAAAATTATACATATTTAATTAAAAATAATCGGTTGCTGCTCATGTTTTGCGGTGTCATTTTTAATCGTGAAAATGTCATTAACCAAAATTATTTTCAAATCAACAAAATGCGAAAATGTTCTAGGTTTTTATTTTATTCCATGTTTACTTTCATAGATATCCGAGCTCTCTGTATCCTCAACATGGCAGCGCAGTTATAAAGCGAGAGAGAGAATAGTAAAGCGTTAGAGATGGAAAACAACCGCAACAACAATGAGAGTTCGGAGTCCTCGACGCGAGCTTATCTTAATCTCAATCTATCGTAATATATTTCATCTTACTATAGAAAAATTTTTAATTTGCCATTTTTACATTTTTATTTTTACCGGTCGAAAATAATTGTAATGGATTAATGAGATTTTGCGTTAAAAATGACGCAAACATGACATAAATCACTTACATAATCAAACCATATTTAATATTTTATTAATTTGTGGTAAAAATTATTGGAATTTATATCGTATTTGGTGTCATTTTAATCACAAAAATCATTAACAAATACAATTATTTTCGAGACCGATAAAATGCAAAAAATGTAAAAAAATTTTTTTATAGTAAGATGAAATATATTGCAAAAGATTGAGATTAAGATAGGCTCTCGCGTCGAGACTTCGGCACTCCTTTGATGCTGGCATCTTGTTTTCTTTCTCCTTTCGTCTTGCTTTCCTCGCGCCCAGCGTCGAGGATTTTAAAGAACCAAGCTTATCTATGAAAAAGTAAAACATGGAATAAAATAAAAACCTAGAACATTTATTTCGCATTTTATTATTTGAAAATAATTTTAATGGATTTATGACATTTTCACGATTAAATGAAACCAAAACATGACATAAATCGGATTACTTTAATTAAATATGTATTTAATGTAGTTAAAAATTATCCAATTTATATCCCCAGTGAGAAATGACCATCAAATCGATATCAAATTGGTATCGATCGATGCAATTTACATCAATTCGACGTCAATTCGATGTCGACGCGATAGATTTCTTCTCACTGGATCGTGCTTATTAGTTTGTATTTTAATCGCAAAAATCTTATTAATGCAATGAAAAATATTTTTAAACCAATATATATGTATATATACATTTGAATATATATATATATATATATATATATGTATGTATGTATGTATGTACGTATACAAAATTTATAATGCGAAGATACGTCTGCGTCTTCTTCTAGCTGGCCGTGCGCCGAGCGCACACGTACACGGCTTTTTCCTTGTGTGCGTGATGTAGCGCGCACACGAGGAAAAGCCGTGTACGTGTGCGCTGGGCTAGCTAGAAGAACGCAGACATATCTTCCGTCTTCTTCTCTTTCTCTCGCTATAGCTGACACGCTTGGCGATCGAGATCGAGAATTATATTTCTTTCAAGGAGACGGTCGAGCTTTCCACTTGGAATTTAGTTGATGTTTTTTTATACTCTTCCTACTAATATACCAATATATTTACTTTCTTTCAACGTGTCTTTAAATAATTTATGCAATAAAATTAAACTTATTAATATCATTTAAAAATTATATTTATATAATATTTTTAAGGATTAATATAAGGTTTAATTTAATATGTTATTGCATAAATTATTTAATGGTAAAAAGGAAAAAGAAAGGTTTGAATCGAGATCTTAGTAGGAGGATCGACTTACTACACGACCACGCTTATTGCTTTAAGTAGGTATATCGAATCGAAGATTGCGTGCTGACTTTATTTTTGTTTCTAAGAAAATAAAAATGTTGTTGTCAGTACGCAATGGAGGGATATCGGTATGTTACATGGCTGATGTCTATATTCCCTAAATCTATGGTACAATAGGTCGTAGTAAGCCTCAAAAATAAAAATAGAATCAATACGTCGAGTTCAAACCTCTTTCTTTTCCTTTTTTTCAATGTTTTAACAATTTATGCAATCAGTTCGTCGATTAAACCCTGAATACTATTTTTAAAAATATTTTAAATGTTTTTGGCATATTGGGGTGAAGCCTATATTAATCAAAATATTATAAAATAATTTTTAATGATATTAATATAAATTAATTTTACCTCAAAGACACATTGAAAAAAAGTAAATATGTTGTAGGAAGAGTATAAAAACATATATAATATTCAACTAAATTCCAGATGGAAAGCTCGACCGTCTCCTTGCAAGAAATATAATTTTCGATCTCGATCGCCAAGCGTGTCAGCTATAGCGAGGGGAGAGACGGAGACGGAAGATATGTCTGCGCTCTTCTAGCTAGCCCAGCACACACGTACACGGCTTTTTCCTCGTGTGCATGAAGTAGCGCGCACACGAGGAAAAGCAGTTTGTGCGCTCGGCGCTCGGCCAGCTAGAAGAACGTATCTTCGCAGACGTATCTTCGCATTATAAATTTGTGTACATACATACATATGTGTATGTATGTATTTGTCATTTCTGTTACTTCATATGCATGTGCATACATATATATATATATATATATATATATATATATATATATATATATACATGTATATGAGTAATAGAAAAATCCCTTTCGAAGCAGTAAAGTTCGGTGGATCTACAGTGGCTCAAGTGGTAAGATGCTGCGCTCATCACCGGAAGGACTCTGGTTCAAATCTCCCCGCACCGCCAGGATACGTACTAATAATTCCTTCTACCCCGCAACAAATTAACCCCTGCAAAAAATTCGCCAAAAAGGTGATGCCTCCTCGCAACTAGTGTTTCAGAAGACAGCGACGGCGCCGCTCACGGTGCATGAGGGGATGGCAATGACGGCGTTCACGGTGCGCGAGAGGACAGCAACAGTGACGGCGCCGTTATCGAAACACGAGGAGACGGCAATACTAAAGAGAGAGACAGAGAGAACGGTGTACAAAAAGCAAATTACACACTTGAGTCTACTGTGGATATATTTTTGCAATTTTTTAACTTCAAATACTTTAACTCGCCAGTGAACAATAATTAACAAAGTTTCAATATATTTGACCCATTTGGCTAATTTCTTAGTAATAATCACAATGTTTTGACCTCTGGTTTGGGGTCTTTTTCAAGTCAAGAATGTTATTAATTTGATTAATTTGATTAATTTGATTAATTTGATTAATGTGGATGGATAACGCACGTTAATATCAATCTTATTGAATTGCGCCCAAACTACATCAATCTTGAAGTTATTGGAAACACAAATATCAGTAAATGAACTCAGAAACATACGTAAAAATCAATAAATAAAAACTCACACATTATGTGCATCGATATAACGATTAAATCCACTAAATAAAGAAATAGCGACATTACTTTGTATAGATCACGTTACAATATAAGAACATTTCGCACAGTTATAAATATACAATCGAAAGAATAATTTCAGATGACGGGGATAAAATGATAAATAATAAATAATAAATATACATAGATGTCTGACATGAAAACATATAGTGTTGTGTAGTAGTTGTAAAATCCAAAATAATGTGTCAGTAAACGGTAAAATATTAAGTACTGTATTTAAAAAATAAAATAAATAATTTCTTTCGATTGTATATTTATAACGTACTGTGCGAAATGCCCTTATATTGTAACGTGATCTATACAAAGTAATGTCGCTATTTCTTTATTTAATGGATTTAATCGTTATATCGACGCACATAATATGTGAGTTTTTATTTATTGATTTATTACGTATGTTTCTGAGTTCATTTACTGATATTTGTGTTTCCAATAGCTTCAAGATTGATGTAGTTTGGGCGCAATTCAATAAGATCGATATTAACGTGCGCTATTCATCCAAATTATTAAATTAATAACATTTTTCACTTGAAAAGAACCCAAACCAGAGGTCAAAATCTTGTTATTACTAATAAATTGGCCACGGATCAAATATTAAAACTTTGTTAACTTTTTAATTTAAAATATACATATAATTATATTATATATATGTTATAAATGTGTATACTTTTTTCTTTTATAAAAAAATAAAAATATTCGTCTCTATTGTCATCATGAGATTACATATACAGTCAGTTCCATAAGAGCATACGGGTTATTAAAAATTATACACATTTATAACATATACATAATATAACAATGTACATTCTAAATTTAAAAATTTTTTTAATTGCAAAAATATACAGTGGGCTCAAGTGTGTAATATCTGCGCTTTGTACACCGTTCTCTCTCTCTTTCACATTGCCATCCCTTCGTGCATCGATAACGGCGCCGTAGCTATCGCTGTCCTCTCGCGAACCGCTTTCTTTTCAAACAGCAGTTGCGGAGCATCGCCTTTTCGGCGAATATTTTTCAGGGGATAAATGTTGCGGGAAAAGGGGGGAGGGTACGTATCCTGGCGGTGCGGGCGTTGCGGAAACGTATCCTTGCGGTGCGGGCGTTGCGAGCACATATCCTGCGGGGATTTGAACCAGAGTCCTTCCGGTGATGAGCGCAGCGTCTTACCACTTGAGCCACTGTAGATCACTGAACTTTACTACTTCGAAAAGGATATTTCTGTTACTTCATATACATGTGCATTTATTATAAGCAGTTTAAAGAGAATTTATTGAAGAGCGTGTGGCATAGCAGCAACGTGCGAGACTCGTAGCATCAATGTTCACAGTTCGAATCTCGATGATTTTTTCCCAAAATTATTATTATTATTTATTTTTTTTTTTTACAGAAACAATTTTCATGTAACGTTCGCAATTATCTTTTTTTTACACAAATGTGAAATTACACAAAATAAATTGACATCACACGGAATATTTCGTCTATTTGTATATTTAAAAATAAAAAAAATCCTTTGTACGATAAATAGATAAAACATGATGTGATAAACATTTATTTTGTTTAAAATTGCATTGTTGTATAAAAATAAAAATTGCATTATTGTATACAAATAAAAATTGCATTAATGTATATAGTTTTTGAAAAACGAGTCGATTTACAGAATGTCTTCTCAATAAGATGTTATTCTGGAAACTAGAATTCAATCAAATATGATGCATATACATACAATACAATTTGTATGATATACAGGGTGGGCCATTTTAATCCATCCAGTCGAATATTTCGAAAATCAAGCCCAGAAGAGAAAAATTTTTCAGACAAAAGTTGTTTGGTTTCGAGGGGACCATAAGATGGTACCATTGGTTTGACCTTGAAGAATTATTTGAAAGTCACATGAAAGTCACCTCAATTTTTTTAAATGGCATCTCCTATTTTTTATTGCATATTCTTGTAGCTTATCTCGAGACCTTTCCAAAACACTATAAATAAATGTTTTTTCGTTAAATATTTTCCGAGTTATAAGGCTTGAAATAATTTCTTAATTTTACATAAACTATAAAATATCTCGTAAAATATTCACTTTTCGATGATCTTACCTCAATACTTTTATGCACAGAATAATGAGAGAAATCAATTGGTGTAAAGAAAACACATAGTTGTTTTTAAGAAAAAATGTGCAATTTGTAATTAACAATTACATATATTTTCTTAAAAACAACTATGTGTTTTCTTTACACCAATTGATTCCTCTCATTATTCTGTGCATAAAAGTATTGAGGTAAGGTCATCGAAAAGTGAATATTTTACGAGATATTTTATAGTTTATGTAAAATTAAGAAATTATTTCAAGCCTTATAACTCGGAAAATATTTAACAAAAAAACATTTATTTATAGTGTTTTGGAAAGGTCTCGAGATAAGCTACAAGAATATGCAATAAAAAATAGGAGATGCCATTTAAAAAAATTGAGGTGACTTTCATGTGACTTTCAAATAATTCTTCAAGGTCAAACCAATGGTGCCATCTTATGGTCCCTTCGAAACCAAACAACTTTTGTCTGAAAAATTTTTTTCTCCCGGGCTTGGTTTTCGAAATATTTGACTGGATGGATTAAAATGGCCCACCCTGTATACACACAAATCGCGCCTGTGCTACATCATATACACGAAGAAAAGCTGTGTACGTGTCCGCTCGGTGCTTGAGCGCGTCAGAGGGAGAGAAGTAGACAAAAAATATGTTTGTGCTCTTTTACTGCTCGAAACTGGCCGAGAGGCACACGTACACGACTTTTCCCTCCGCGCGTGCCCTATCCATATCATATATATCAGCCGCGCGCCGCGCGCGCGCGCGTGTGCGTGATGTAGCACGATCAGAATCCTATCATTGCTTGTGAGACCGCCAAGAGGAAAACAACAAACCGACTATGGAAGGAAAAAGAAGACCCGGACGAAGACGTAAGTTTGGTTTTCCATATACATACATATATATATATATATATATATTATATTAAAAATATATAATAATAAAACAATAATAAAATATAATTTTCTATTTCAGCAAAAAGCGAAGGTAGCAAGCCCACCTCACCGGTGCGTAAGACGACGGCGACGGCGACGGCGCCACTCACGGTACGCGAGAGGACAACGACGGTGCCGATCACGGTGCACGAGAGGACAGCGACGGCACCGATCACGGTGCGCGAGGGGACAGCGACGGCACCGATCACGGTGCGCGAGGGGACAGCGACGGCACCGATCACGGTGCGCGAGGGGACAGCGACGGCACCGATCACGGTGCGCGAGGGGACAGCGACGGCACCGATCACGGTGCGCGAGGGGACAGCGACGGCACCGATCACGGTGCGCGAGAGGACAGCGTCGGCGCCGTTATCGATGCATGAAGAGATGGCAATGACGACGGCGCCGTTCACGGTGCGCGAGGGGATGGCAATGACGACGGCGCCGTTCACGGTGCGCGAGGGGATGGCAATGACGACGGCGCCGTTCACGATGCGCGAGGAGATGGCAATGAGGACGATGCCGTTTACGACAACGCCAGCAAGAGGAGGGACAACGGCAATAAATAAAGTAAGAAAAAAACATTTTTTATTTTTATAATCATATACATGCACGGCGCCGTTCACGATGCGCGAGGAGATGGCAATGAGGACGATGCCGTTTACGACAACGCCAGCAAGAGGAGGGACAACGGCAATAAATAAAGTAAGAAAAAAACATTTTTTATTTTTATAATCATATACATATACACACACGCACGCACACACACACACATATGTGTAAAGCGTCGTTTACAATACGGGGGATAAGCTCGGCGTAAGGTGTAAGAGTAGGCGTAAGTGAAATAAATTTTTTTTATTTCTTACTTTCCTCCTTACGCCAAACTTATTCCATGTATTGTAAATGACGCTTACTTCTATTGTAAACGGCTCAAAATAATAAAATTTTCTTTTGCAGAAAATAAACCAAGCCATCCATCGGGCGCTGCAAAAACAGAGGCGGAAGCAAAAATATTTATCCGCAGGATACGTTCCCGCAAGGCCCGCACCGCCAGGATACGTTCCCGCAACGCCAGGATACGTTCCCGCAACGCCCGCACCGCCAGGATACGTTCCCGCAACGCCCGCACCGCCAGGATACGTTCCCGCAACGCCCGCACCGCCAGGATACGTTCCCGCAACGCCCGCACCGCCAGGATACGTTCCCGCAACGCCCCCACCACCAGGATACGTTCCCGCAACGCCCGCACCGCCAGGATACGTTCCCGCAACGCTCGCACCGCCAGGATACGTGCTCGCACCGCCAGGATACGTTCCCGCAACGTCCGCACCGCAAGGATACGTTCCTGCAACGCCCGCGTCGCATGGATACGTTCTCGCAATGTCCGCACCGCAAGGATACGTTCCTGCAACGCCTGCATCGCAAGGATACGTTCCTGCAACGCCTGCATCGCAAGGATACGTTCCTGCAACGCCTGCATTGCAAGGATACGTTTCCGCAACGCCCGCACCGCAAGGATACGTTTCTGCAACGCCCGCACCGCAAGGATACGTTTCCGCAACGCCCGCACCGCCAAGATACGGCGGTCAATAATAAGTTATATTATTTTTAAATATTATTTCCTTAAAATAAAATATTTTTTTATTATATCTTTTAAAAATAAATATAACAAAAGTAATAAAAATAATCAAAATCTAAATAAAAAATATAACAGTTTAGTAATAAATAAATAAAAAATAAATATAAAAATACCTATTTTGTTTTTTAATCCCTCCTCCTCCTGTCCCCCATTTCTAATATTTTAGTTAATTAAAATATAAAGTATTTTTAAGTAACGTATTATTAAATAAAAGTATAATAGTAAAGTATAATAGTATAAGTATAATATAATATTAAATAATTATTTATGCAACATTTCACAATTATTCAACAATATATAATTATTCTTTAAATAATTTATGCAATACATTAAAATTAAACCTATATTAATATCATTAAAAAAATTATATTTATATAATATTTTTTAAAGATTAATATAGGTTTAATTTAATATATTGCATAAATTATTTAAAGACATAAAAAAAAAAATAGAAAAAAAGAAAGGTTTCGAACTCGAGATCTCCAGCGTTCTAGTCGATCGACTTACTAACACGACCACGCTTATTGCTTTGAAAGTAGGTATATCGAATCGGTAGATTACGTACTGACTTTACTTTTATTTCTAGGAAAATAATGGTACGAGTTATTGTACCATGTATTATATTAGTAAGAGAGGTATCAATATTTTACATAACTAATACCCTTCCTACTAATATAATACATGGTACAATAACTCGTACCATTATTTTCCTAGAAATAAAAGTAAAGTCAGTACGTAATCTACCGATTCGATATACCTACTTTCAAAGCAATAAGCGTGGTCGTGTTAGTAAGTCGATCGACTAGAACGCTGGAGATCTCGAGTTCGAAACCTTTCTTTTTTTCTATTTTTTTTTTATGTCTTTAAATAATTTATGCAATATATTAAATTAAACCTATATTAATCCTTAAAAAATATTATATAAATATAATTTTTTTAATGATATTAATATAGGTTTAATTTTAATGTATTGCATAAATTATTTAAAGACACGTTGAAAAAAAGTGAATATATTAGTAGGAAGAGTATAAAAATATGTATAGAACCATATATAATATTCAACTAATTTCCAGGTGGAAAGCTCGACTGTCTCCTTGCAAGAAATATAATTTTCGATCTCGATCGCCAAGCGTGTCAGCTGTAGCGAGAGGGAGAAACGGAGACGGAAGATATACGTATATGTTCGCGCTCTTCTAGCTAGCTGAGCGCACACGTACACGGCTTTTCCTCGTGTGCGTGATGTAGCGCGCACACGAGGAAAAAGCCATGTACGTGTGCGCTCAGCTAGCTAGAAGAGCGCGGACATATACGTATATCTTCTGTCTCCGTCACACGAAAGCAGCACCTTCTATCGTCATGTCTAGGAACTAAACTTGACGTCTTTTTTACCTCTCGTACAGAAATCTCGTACGAAAGGCTCGGGTATACAGAAAAAAAGTTTAAACTTTTTTTTGGCTGCATGGAACGATAAATCCTTTTGTAGGATTAAAGTAGACACTTCAACGGAGCCGGGAGTTAAGCTGTTTTGTGCAGAAAAGGTACCAAATTTTTATATAAAATTGATATTTTCACGAGTTGACATTCGCTCTGAAGATAAATATAATGAAATTATGTAATTACTTCCTTCTTCGGCGTAAAATTTGCAACTCCCGTGTCCGTTTGCGTGCATACTTTAATCCTGGAGAAGGATTTTTAATTCTGTTTAGTTAAAAAAAAGTTTAGACTAAATTTTTAATTGACCGTATTTTGTCGGTAAAACAGACGGCTTTAGGATCCCCTTAAACAACAGCAAGTTTATATCGAAAGATTGCACCAGAGTGAAGTTATACGCGATTGAAATCAAGGATATGAAGTTTGCTCCATTTCATACTTGACAACCTAATATTTTGGTTACCGGATGTTCAAACCATGGACGAAATTTTGCAGTATCAAATTTAAAATTACAATGTAATTTTGTACACATGCTTATATTTACTGGTGCTCCATTAAATGTAATAGAGTTGCATATAGCATTCGTTTCGTGCAGCATTTTTAAACATTTTTTCAGCAAATTGGCTTTTTCACTGGCATTCAAACTATCAATTAGAAAATATTCGAGAGAAACTTTCCAATTGCTGTTCAATGCTACAACCATAAATACCAATGCATTTTTGGCTTTTGGTATATCCTCATCTTGATTCTTACCATCGATGCCAAGATTAACGTAACCATAAAATCGTTTACCATCCCAATGAATATGTTCATGAATGGACATTTCGTCCATTGTAAGATTCATAACTACATAATCCTCTGACTGAACCTTTTTAGCAATCGAATTAAATGCTTCCTTCGTAAATCCGGGATTACCATCAATTACTTGGAGCCATTTCGCGAACGTTTTCTCGTGTGGTAATAAATTCGCAAACTTCTTTCTGACATAATTATATGCCTTTGCTGAATAAAAATGTAATGTCATAGCAAATGCTCTTAAACGTGGAGAAATCTTCGCAATTCTGGATTTCAGTTTGCATTTTATGATGTCCTGTATGGTATCTGGTGTCATTGCCTACATAAAAAGAGTAATAATCGTTTAATAAAGCTATTATATATATTTATTATATATTTTTCAAACAGTAAATCGGTACCTATTAAAAGATAACTTTTTTATTTATTTCCGTTTCAATACATAATAATTTTAATGTACAATTGCTTAAATAGTTACTTCGATGTATAATATTATTCGATATAGAAATTACTTCAATATACTATTACTTTGATGTACAATTTAATAAAATAATGCTTAATTAACTTATAAGGACTTCGATATATAATATCATTAGAATTCATTTTATAATCCCTAAAGTCGCACATAACATTGTTTTTCAATTAACACTTCAGTGTCCATTTCATCGAAGTCTCTTCGGTTTTTGGTAGAGGAAATAAATAGTTGAGTTCTTAAAAATACCTGTAAGGGAGGGGTGGCATGAAAGGGACATTTTTGAATTTGAGGTCTTAGTAAGTGATTGAGAAAATATTTGGAACAGGTTGGAGTCAAATAGGAAGCGTTTATTATTAAATTATTGAAATGAAATACAATAATTGTCATTAATCAATTCTTAGTTATTTATTTACGCATCTTTGAAAATTGTGTATTTTGTCCCTTTCATAAATGGACTGTATTGAAAGGGACGCAGTAATTTATGAAAGGGACAGTACCTAATTTCGAGGAAATATGTGTACAATTACTACTTAGATATGTTATAAATCAAATTTAAAAGTGACTGGAACTATTGTCATTATTAAATCTTACCGTATTAAGGGGTTACACTACTCTAGAATTTTCAAAAAATCGAAAATTTTTTTTTTTGCTTAAAAGGTGCCTAAGGGTCTTAAGAATAAGTTATGATACCCATTATGAGGGGGAGAGATTTGTAAGAGCCCGTTTTGAACCGGACCACGACCCTCGCCGCGCGCTCTGAGCAGCTGCGACGACTCAGGACAAAGTGACAAAGTGACAAAGTGTTTCAAGCTATTAAGCCTGTCTACAAGGAATTAAGCAATGATGATCTTCTCAGTCGTTGCATAGGTGGCTTTACTCAGAACAGCAATAAAAGCTTTAATTCCACTATCTGGGCAATGGCTCCAAAATCAGTTTCCAGTGGCAAAAATGTACTGGATATTGCAACAAATATTGCTATCTGTATTTATAATGACGGCATGTCACCAGTGATGCGCATTATGGAAATCCTGGGCATAACAATTGGCTCAAATTGTTACAACTTTTGTGTAGAGAGTGACGCGAGCCGCATCAAACGATCCGAGCGATCGCTGACTGACGAAGCCAAACAGGCTAGACTTTTTTCAAAATCGGCCAGAAAGGAAGAAGAGGAAGAGAACTTTAATTTAGAAAGCCGACTGTATGGTGCGGGCATCGCAGATTAGAGGTATATCAAAAATTTGTATGATTTTATGATATGTAAAACTTTAAACGCGTTTTTCTCAAAACGACATTTTTTGAACTGGCCGGAAACATAACTTGAACAGATCTTTACCGATTTACTTGAAATTTAAACTGTAACTTCTCAATTGCATTCTCTAGAGAAAGACGTACGGATTTTTTTTTATGTTGCATACTTTTTTTGTTATAAACAATTTTTCACCGAATTTTTAGCCTAAAAATGTAACTCTTTTTTCAAATGCGTGCCATTTTTGCAACAAATGTTATATTGCAATTTCCGTACGTCTTTCTCTAACTTTTGGAATGTAGATTTTAAAAATATTTTGTTTTTTGTTCTAGTTCAAAAATTGCGGAAGTTATTGTTCCGGCCGCGGAGCACTATCCACAAGAAGGCTATGCCGTTATATAACTCTAGCGCCGCCATTTTGTGGCAAACTGACTTCAAAAAAAATTTTTTTTATACTTGAAAGTATGTAGAATAAAGACCTACATATAAATTTTTTATTCCTTTTATTACACTTCTCAAATAAATTCTCAAAATTAGGCTTGTTTTTCGTACTCTAGAGTGGTGTAACCCCTTAATCTTAAAGACTAAGATAATAAACACTTTTATGTAACTTAAATAGAAATCAACAATATTAAAATGTTTTTCTCAGATAAAATGAACTTAAAAATTATTAATAGCTTTTTTTAAGACACTTATAATAAGTTTCCTTATAATTAACAAGAAATTTAACACTTATATAAAACACTTATATTAAAGATAAATCAACAATTTTGTATATCACTTTTTAGACTTAGACTGCACTTGAAAAATAATAATTGCTTTTTTTAATAGAATTATAATCAACAGTCTCTATAAACTTTGAATTACAGTCTTAAAAAAAGTAAAAGTAAACTTAGATACTAATCATTGTAGTTTTTAGTGACATAGTGAGCAAAAATAATTAAAAACACCTTTAACGCCACAGGTTTCGTGTGCCCATTTCGTGCAAGTTTTACACTGAAACCAATCTTCATTACTTTCTGAATATTTTTTCTTACAAACATTACATTGGTCATCGTCTCCTGTTTTATCTTTTGTAATAGTACGTTTTCTTAATCTTGGAGTAACTTCTTCATTTTCAGAAATATCATTTGACGACGCATCGCTACTGCTACTACTGCTTGCGATTTTTCGTGCAACCTTCTTCTTCTTCTGACTAACTTTAGCATTTTTCTTAATATCGGTTTTCTTCTTTTTAGCCTTCTCGTTACTTTTGGTTTTGTTTGATTCTTGATCTGTCAAATTGCTTTTGAAAATTTGTTTTACATGTTTTAAGTTTCGTTTCTCAGTCTGGGGTGTTTTCTTTTTTAAGATATCTATTATATTTTCTAAAAGCAATCTATCTTTTTCAGGGGTTTCAGTTATAATCGTGGTTTTACCTTTACGTTGCTTCCCAGTAGGTTTTCGAGGTAAAGCTTTAGGAAATGGTCGAACGGTTTCCGGAGTTATTAGAGGGTAAGCAGAATTAGAAGATCCAGGTCGTGTCTCTTTTGTGGTAGATGTTCCAGGTTGTGGCTCATTTAAAGTAGAAGATCCAGGTCGTGTCTCTTTTGTGGTAGATGTTCCAGGTTGTGGCTCATTCAAAGTAGAAGATCCAGGTCGTGTCTCTTTTGTGGTAGATGTTTCAGGATCAATAACGTTAGAAGATCTATGGGACAGTTTTTCTTCATTTGAGGAAGATTCGTCAGAGTTTTCAGCTAAACCAGTGGGGGTCTTAAGAGACTGTGGTCGGTCTGTCACGAAAGCAGGTAAAAAATCTTCATCTGAGAAGATATTTTTATTAATTGGCCATATCCCGGTGTTCTTGAAACCAGAAGTTATATTATTCATATTAAAAGCAGCATAGAAAGCATCTTTAGCAAATTGAGCCGCATTATAAATTGTGACAGTTTTGCCAGGGTTCGATGTCATCCAGTCATTCATGCTGGCTCTATACCGAGCTTTGAAGGGTCCGAATACTGTCACATCGAGGGGTTGCAGGCGGTGACTGCAGTCAGGTGGAAAGGTTAGTATTATTATGTTATTTGCTCGGGCATACAGCACTACATTAATGGTTATATGAGTCTTATGGTTGTCGAGGACTATTAAAGCCGGTGATTCAGCACTAGGCTTTACGAAGTGAACAAAATGTTTTAAAGCTTTTAAAAAACAATCTTCGGTTATCCAACCAGACACATTTGCGAGGCCTAAAGCACCCGTAGGACCATTTTCAAGCATATGTTCCTTAAAATGAACACGCGGAAATATAAAAGCAGGAGGAATACTTCCACCAGCAGCATTTGCGAAACCCAGCATAGTTACAAGCGTGCCACGTTCAGTTGAGCTGATTTGACCAACTCTCTTAACACCTGCTTGGGCAACTATCTTGGGTGCATTAGTGACCGTCGTGCACCCAGTTTCCTCCAAATTCCATATCATATTTGGAGGGAAATTATGCTTTAAGTAACATTTCTCTAAGTTATCAAAGAAGTTTTGAACGTTGTATCTATTAAAGCTAGTAGTTCTTGCTAGTGAAGTATTCTCAGGTTTTCTTACGCTCAGCGAATCATGCCTTTTTAAGAAACCCTTTAGCCAATCTAGACTAGCTTTTTTATTTTTTTCCCAAGAAGATGGTATAGTACGATTTAAACGAACAGCATACTGATATGCTAGTTCTCTGACTTGTTTAGTGGTCAAGCCATGGCACATTTTTGCGGAGATCTTTAAGTAATCTGCCAGAGAACTTTCTTGGTCTACCGTGAAAACTTTTTTATTGCCAATGTTTGGTTCATAAACAAATGAAGTACATTCAGAAGCTTTAGCTTTTGCGATCAATCTATGCAAATGAGATTTGCTTAAATTAACTATCTTCGCAGCCGTTCTCACAGAAATGCCTTTTTGTAATACTTCATTAACTGCCTCTTCAATTTTGTGTGTATCAACACGCGTTCTCTTCTTAGGTGGCATTTTTAATCTGAAAAAGAAGTAAAAAAAATATTACAAACCTAGTGCAAAATAGCAGGCTTGAAAGGGACAGTTATGAAGGGGACGTCCCATTCATAGCTGTTTGTTTTGTCCCTTTCATAAATATCATACAAAAATTTAAAACATAACCACAAAATCTACAATATCAAATTAAAGTTCACTGACCTTATGTTCTTGCGTCTGTGGATGTATTTTAAACAGTGATTCACACATAAATAAGTAACTCGCAGCACTCGATAAAACGTTTCACAATTTTATCAGAAAAAATACTTTTCAATGCCAATAACAACACTCGCACGTATCCGCCATGTTACAAATGACAGGAGTATGAAGTTAGCCGCGAACGAACTTGCATCAAGGTTGCCATACGACAAAAATAGTGTTGTCTCGAAATCGTTTTTAATTTACCGGTAATTTGATTTGTCCCTTTCAATACCCCAGATAACAAAATGCCCACATAATGATCTCACGGTGCGCGCACGCGTGCGGATTATTCGCACGGCGTGAGCTCATAGGAGCAAACAGATGCGTCCTCATTTGTGACTCATATCGCTCGTACGTGTGAGTTTGCACACGTGCGAGCGATATGAGTATTAATATTATTATGGAAATATTTTCAGTTTGGAATACTTATGGAATATTTGAATTAGACTGCTTTAGTAATTATAAGTTGTTTATTCAAAAACATATAGACATTATATTGTATATACTGTCGATATAAAATCAATGAAAAATAGATTATAAAATCTATGAAAAACACTTATATGTGTTATAAACTATATAAAACTATATAAAAGAATAAATGGCATAAACGAAACATTATAATGTACGAAAATATAAAAACTTAGTAATCGTCAATTAAAAAATAACTTTTTTTAATTATCCGACTCATATTCAGTCTCTTCTTCCTCAGATGCATAAATGGTTTCTTTGTCATCATCGGATTCATCTTCATAATCACTTTTTTCTTGATGAGTGGATACATCTTCATTGTTAATAACAGCGTCATTTTTTTTCATTGTTTTTCGGTACCTCTGTTTGACCGCTCTTAAAACTTCTTGTATTTCCGATTTAAATTCAGTTTTATTATCGGATCCTTTAAAAAGTGGACACTTTTTGGCTGCAACTAAAAGAAAATAAATTTATATTATATAATTTCACTGTTAAGGAGACCGTCCGGTCTAGATGTTCGAAAAATACGTTGTTCATTTAAAAAAATATATGAAAAATACGTTTTTTTCGAGATTTATCATTTAAATATTAAAAATGTGTAAGAAAGAATTATTTTAGGAATAACAGTATATTTTTGGTCAGGTCAGTTTCTATCCATAAATAAGTAAATTTTAATTATACCAAAGGACTTTATAATAAAGTTTAAAATGTAACGCTTACTAATAAATGTAAAATTAATGTAATAAAAAATTAGATATCACACATAATGGAACTATATAGGATTTATGATGTGATAGGGATGTGTAAAGTTAAATTGTGCGTATTAATATATATCGTTAGTGATTAGCTTTGTGAGCTTTTATAAGAAAAAGCAGACAATAGCCGTGCGAATTTGTTTCTACCATGTGACACAAATAATACATTATAAATAATAATAACAAGCGACGATGGAAATAAAATAATGTAAAATAATAATATTTCTTCATTCATAATAATAATTCTTTATTTCCCACGGTAGAATAATGAAGTCACTTTTCTGTGTGCTTTTTCTTATGAAAGTTCACAAAGAAATCACCAACGATATATTAGTACGCACAATTTATAATATGAAAACTGACAAACAAAAATCAGTGATTTTCATAACCTCTATTCGCGCGTATGCATATATTATTTTTGGCATTCAAGTATTGCACATATATGTCTACATACCAATTGATTGTCCTTTTTATCGTGTAGCAATCGAGAGATCAATTCTTCATAAATATTCCTTGAGTAATCACACGTGTGTGTTCTTCCTTACGACGCAATCACCAGTTTTACTATGAGTATGAACAGTGGCTTGTGGCTCTGCTTCTTTCCTCGTCCTTCTTCGTCTCGTTTGCGCGTGCGCGCGTAGCCGCGCAACTCTGGCAATGCCAGAACGGGAGAACGAGAGAGAGAGAGAGAGAGAGAGGCAAACAAAGTAGCATTTTTCATCCTAAATCGTTGATACATTTTAGCCCATTTGTTGCTTAATCTTATAATAAATTAAGAGGAATAAAGAATAAAAAAAAAAAATATATATATATATATATATATATATATATATACAGGGTGTCCCATTATAAAACATCCAGTCGAATATTTCGAAAACCAAGCCCGGGAGAGAAAAATTTTTCAGACAAAAGTTATTTGGTTTCGAGGGGCCCATAAGATGATACCATTGGTTTGACCTTGAAGAATTATTTGAAAGTTACATGAAAGTCACCTCAATTTTTTTAAATGGCATCCCCTATTTTTTATTACATATTCTTGTAGCTGACCTCGAGAGCTTTCCAAAACACTATAATAAAGTATTTTTTCATGAAGTATTTTCCGAGTTATAAAGCTTGAAATAATTTCTTAATTTTACATAAACTGTAAAATATCTCGTAAAATATTTACTTTTCGATGATCTTATCTCAATACTTTTATGCACAGAATAATGAGAGGAATCAATTGGTGTAAAGAAAACACATAGTTGTTTTTAAGAAAAAATATGTAATTGTTAGTTACAAATTGCATATTTTTTCTTAAAAACAACTATGTGTTTTCTTGACACCAATTGGTTCCTCTCATTATTCTGTGCATAAAAGTATTGAGGTAAGGTCATCGAAAAGTAAATATTTTACGAGATATTTTACAGTTTATGTAAAATTATGAAATTATTTCAAGCTTTATAACTCGGAAAATACTTAAAACAACCCGTTGCCTCGAACGTTCGGGCGTAGCTCATCGGAATCCGGGGTTCGATGGATTGAAGTGAACACGCTATGTTTTTCAACGAATAACTTAGTTTATTACATAGATTATTTACAACTATATACAATTTGCGCGGGGAGTGGATATATTGCGCGTGGAGCGCGCTATAGCGCTGATGCCGCGTGGTCCGCGCGGTAACGAGACGAGGTTTCGGTATTCGCGATGAGTGCACGCGGTGAGCACGTGCTTCGGCGCGGCGCGGTGACGTGATCTCGCCGTAGCGACGGTTGATTTAAAAGCCCGCGGTTCGTGGCGCGGCGCGATGGCTTATCGATCGCCGTATCAATGGCGATGATGCGATATTGTGGCGCGGTTGGAGATCGGAAGTCCGCGGAATGTATCAGGATGAGACAACCGGACCGAGAACACTCGGCGATAGCAGAGAACGCTCTGCTGCACTCTATTCGATGTCTCTGGGGATAGGCACGGATGGTCGGTGCGCGTACGGGAACCGAGAACTCTCGGCGGAGACAGAGTACGCTCTACCCCACGTCCCGTATCGTATTCGGATCTTCGGTTCTGGCAGCGGCCGAGAACGCTCGGCGGAAACGGAGCACTCTCCACCCCGGGCGCTGCTTTTACCCAAAGAATTCGGTGTTCAGGAAGCAGCTGTCGAGAACGCTCGACGGAAACCGAGTACGCTCGACTCCCTGGTTTTGCGGCTTTGAGGAACAGGTTCAGGAATAGCTTTCTAGCGTCGGCTGGTAGCGTCGGCTGGCAAGCTCCGGAATCGGTGAAGAGATCTTTTTGGATCCCTTTTTATACCCGGAAAATTGTGAGGAGATGTGGAAAGAAATTCTCCCACCCGGCGTACGCGTGCCGGCTCGGAGTAGGAAAACGCTCGGGTTGGTGTTCGGCGGCGGTCGGGTTTTCCCGTGCTCGCTCGGCGTCGAACATCGCGAGGCTGCGTGCCTCTAGCGACTCGTTTGAATACGATTAAAAATAATGTGGGGCGCACCGCGCCCCAATTGCCGGTTTTGACGGTGTTAGTCCGGCGGAACGATGCTGTGATTTGGGGGTGCATCGTTACATACTTAATAAAAAAATACTTTATTATAGTGTTTTGGAAAGCTCTTGAAGTCAGCTACAAGAATATGTAATAAAAAATAGGGGATGCCATTTAAAAAAATTGAGGTGACTTTCATGTAACTTTCAAATAATTCTTCAAGGTCAAACCAATGGTATCATCTTATGGGCCCCTCGAAACCAAATAACTTTTGTCTGAAAAATTTTTCTCTCCCGAGCTTGGTTTTCGAAATATTCGACTGGATGTTTTATAATGGGACACCCTGTATATCCATCACGTGTGATTGTACAGTGCAGTCTTTTACGCTCGCATGTGTGCGGCCATCACGCCGTGAGAGCGATGTGATGCGTATTTGCACGCACAACGTGATACTCACGCGTGAGGGCAAAATGAGCTCGCACGAATTGTTATCTGGGACGTGTCCCTTTCATGCCACCCCTCCCCTATAATCATTTCAGATTGCTCGGATATCATTTTCTTATCTGCCAGTTCTTTCAGTAGTGATTGCAGTAGTGATTGTTCTATTTTCTTTGTCATTCGTAGTTTTTGTCCATTATAATGCTGAAAATTTGGCGCTTATATGACAACATTTTACTGGCTGCTAAGTTGAAATGTCTCTTGGCACGGCGTGGTGTATCGAAACCGCGTTCCATATCAATTTGTGAAATGTGAGCTGGACGCCATCTCTTCTGCTTCACTTGAGGTGGTTCTTGTCCTTCAATAGATGTCACTTCAACGCCAAGTTTCATTGAATCAGAAGCAAGTTCAATATCGTTTTTTTTCTCAACTTCTTCTTCCACTGACATAATTGGAAGGCATTCATCACATAGTTGAAACACAGATGTTGAAGAATTTTCTTGTGGGTGTAACTTTTCAGAAACATTGGCAATGTTTGGATGCTTAAGGGGAGATATACACCTAGAAGCCGGAAAAAAAGGTCATTTTTGTGAATTTTTTTAAGGAAAACTATTTGAAATTTCGGATTGGGAGTTTTTCTATCTAAAAGTATACACATTCAGGAATATGTCCAATTTTTTTTATTAAAAAAAATCAAAAATTGACGAGGTTGTGGTATAATCTTTGGAGCGCCGTAAAAAAATCCGGGTAAACGGTACCCACTGGCGTTTCTTCAAAAATCATCTGAAACAAAAAACCAAAAAGATTATTAAATTAGATACTATAATCTAGTACTTGTCATAGCCGATTTTGAAAATATCGATTTATGACAAAATGGCGGACGTTTGAACATAACATAGCGATTTTTCGACCAAAAATTAGTTATTATTTTGCCTATAAAACAAAAACTAAGCAACGAAAAAAAAAATCCTATGACAAGTACTAGATAATGATGTATAGAATAACCACAAAAAAATTCAAGGCAATCGGTTCATTGGTTTTCGAGAAATTTTGGGTACCGATTTGAAAAACGTGGTTTTGAGAAAAACGCGTTTGAAAATTTGGGAATGAATAAATTATTAAATTTGTCAACTTACATGGAATCATCGATACCAAACCCATAGTGTAAGTCTTCTACGGTCGACGGAATGTTCATATTTTCTAAATTTTGTTGTCGGCGCCGTATTCGACCTTCTTTAGTCTGTTCTTGCACTTGCAGCTCGGCTTTCGCTATGCGAGTTTCGTCTTCTTGCCACTTTTGTCACTATCACACTTTTTGCATTTTACACATTCCGATAAGGTAGAAAACACTACCAGAAAATTCAAAATTCGATACCCGATGTTTGGATCTTCTGATGCGGATGTCTCACGATCAGTCTTCAATTTTTTGGCACTGGAACTAATATTCTCGTCGGAAAGTTCTACTTTTTCGGCAGTATATCGATTTTTGGGCGGTATCTTCTTCTTGCTTCGATCTTTGCGAAAAGATCCGGATTGATGAGCTTCCCGAGAACCTTTATATCTGTTCTCCATTTTCCTCAGAATATGTATTCATAGACGAAAACTCACTGTACCGCTACCTGCCTCTCGGCTCGGCCGCAAAACAGGCGGTACGGCGCGCTCTCGGAGACGGTTCACTCTCTCGGCTGTAACTTCGTTATTTATCGAGATATTGACTTGCAATTTTAACCAGATATTCTTGAGACCTCAAGCATCAGAAAATGCAAAAAAAAAAATCGATTTTTTCGACCATGCTAGGTGTATATCTCCCCTTAACGACGCTTATATCATCTGTATTTTCATTCTGATCTAGTTTTCTGAAAACAATACAATAATTGAGAACAATAGTGTGGAAAAATTGCAATGTTATACACTGCTACATGAATTAAATATAAGAATCTGAGGCTATAGATATTATTGTATTTGTAAAAGAGTTAAAAATCTGTTACAACAAAAATCGAATTGTATAATTCAAAGATTAAAAAATTACCTTTTTGTTGATTTGCGAAGAAGTGTAAGTACCGATCCTTTTTTTAACATCTTCTTTTCTCGAGTCGAATTCACATTGTAGAAACATGTGTCTTCAAAATGCTTCCCACATATCCTCCTATATTTCATGATATCTATTTCTTCTAAACGAAACGCAGCCACCCACTTGGTTCGAAGTTCTGAGTCCTTCGAAAATCTATAATAATAACAAAGGTCAAAAATACAACTACTTCATTTCTTGAGTATGAACACAAATGCGAAGTATTTTGAGTATACAAAGTTACTTTCTAATATTTGTAGCTCATTTGTTACAGTGTCCATAATTTCTACTGAAATTATTCAACATACTTTTTGTCTCTTATTTGTTAATTATAATAATAAAGAATAACAATAAAACCTACCTTCCAAACTAACATTACAAATTTCGTATTAATAATACTCCTAAATAATTAAACTTACATGTGATATGTAGACGCCTGATCTCGTTCCTTGCAAATGTAGCAATACATTATTGTCACAAATTTCGTAAAATCGAAATGTTCACTTCCAATGCTCAATTGAATGTCAAAAAATGTCAACGGTTTGTTCAGGTTAGCTTGGACGTTCATCGCGCACGCATCTGTTTATATGGAGCATGCGCATTACAAGTTAGGATCATCATCTCTCTATCTTTGTCAATCTAGGATCATCATATCTCCATTCTTGTCAATCTATTCTCGGACAATCAAATGCACAGGGCTAATAGGCCTATGCGGGGGTTTCTAAAGAGTTTTCGAGGTCGCTGATTTTGAATATGACTAAAAATTATAAATACAAAATGGCGGATCCAATATAGCGCCCGACAAAATTATAAAATTGTCGATCAAAACTTGAAATTAAAAATGACTGTTAAAACTTATTAATTAATAACGACTTATTCAATATTTTTGTCTTCCATTTCTTTCATTAATAACGACTTATTCAATATTTTTGTCTTCCATTTCTATATCAAGATCGTCTAAATGAAATACTATATTTTCAAGCTCGAAGTTGCACTCGTCTTCGTCTTCAGATTCGCTAGTAACATCTAAAATATCATCATCTTTTAAATTAATGTCAAAGTTTGTATCATTAATAACTAAGAAATCTATAACCTCTGGTGGAAAATGTTTACGCTTTCTTGTATTAATTCTTTTTTGTAAGCTAATACTTGAAATTATAATATCGGAACTTGCTAAGGCACGTTTAAACATATCTGTCAAATTATCAACTCTACTTGTTTTTCTTGCGTGATATAATCTATCATTTCTATAATATTTGTTCCGACTTTCTGCTGCGTCTTCTCCGAAGACGCCTACAGGAAGCAGAGAGTTTAATATAATCTGTGCTCCATGAGCAAGTGTTTTATGAACAGCTGATGGCATTTTGTACCATCCATACTTCTCGTTAAAAATCTTCGCTGTGTCAAAACAAAACTTTTGAAATTTAATAGGATCAACTGGAAGTTGACTGTTCAAAACAAGTAAAATTGTTCTGAAATTTTTAACTAACGTTACGTCAAGATCTAATATCTCAGCTAACAGTTCCGGCTTTTCAAACGCTCTTCTGGAAACGTTTCCAGTAGTACTAGTTCCAACACCTCCTGATCTTGGTTGATCTACTGACATTGAAAATTTTTCTCGAAATCGCTCCTGAATTTGTTTCTTTCTTTCTTTTATAATATTTTTTGCTTTATCTCCTGTAACTTTCCAAACCTTTAATTCAATACGATAAGAAATATGTAATAAACATTCGAAAAATCTAATCCACATATGTAGTGTAGACAACCCGTATTGTAATGTATCTGGCTTCGGTTCGAATGCAGGAGTACCAAAATTTGTAATTTCATTCATCTGATTTGGCTTGGCGTGGCATATT
The DNA here is from genome assembly GCA_901521435.1 of Crematogaster levior. Lineage (NCBI taxonomy): Eukaryota > Metazoa > Arthropoda > Insecta > Hymenoptera > Formicidae > Crematogaster > Crematogaster levior. The sequence goes on from CABEGB010000812.1 coordinate 109,609, forward strand.
GGGCAATTAGCAAATCCAGAAGATCCAGTCAAAATACTTAAAACTTTTCCATCTATAAGAGTACAAAAGAAGGAACAGGAGACTATAATTTTTCTATTGCCACTGGAAAATTCGTATGTAATTGGACGCAAATTTTTAATCTGTTCTTTCATTTTCTCATTTGTCGCTATAATATTTTCTGGAGTTTCTTTTTTATACTCTAACATTATTGGCGAACAAAATCTTATCGATTGTGGAGTTCTATTGCACCAATATATTGCACCATGTTTAGCAACTAAACGTAATGGAATGGTAGTTGTAGCTATCAAGTTAGTATCCGTTTTTCCAACTGATTCACCTGAACTATTAAAGTGTTGATTATAAGTAGAGTGATCACTAGATCCATCAAAACCCCATGATGATATCAATGTAGCTTCAACACATTGCAAAGATTTTTGTTGCATGTCAGCTTCAATAACCTCTACTTGCATTTCTATTAGGCGCTTCACTCTATGTTCGAGGAAATTTTGAAGTGGAACTGTAGCTGTTATATCTGAGACGATTATACCTTTTGGATAACACTGTTCTTTTTCCATTCGTACCAATTCATATCTTGGCCATATATCAGCATTTCGTCGTTTAGATTCCATGTGCATATGATGATATTGGCTTTTTGATAAATTGTTATCAATTAAATAAGCCATAGCTTCAGCAGGAGTAACTTTTATAACTACATTATTTTCAGTTAAACTTGTTCTAATTTTCTTAACAATTGTAGGGGTTTTCAACACTTCACTAATAACGGATGCTAAATCATTATCTTTATTTCTCTTTGCTGATACTTTTGCAGCCATCAAAAGCTGTAAGGTGTTGTTACTTACTTCAGTTGACAACTTGCTGGCATCTTTTCTCTGAGATCTCAGTGATTTTTCGCTGAATTTTTTTTCAGGACGCCCTGATTTCGACATTAACATTTTTTTAGGCTTTTGTAAAACATTCTCTGGATAAATGAAATTACTGTCCAACCATTTTTTATACTTAGTTATAAACAGTCTTCTATGTTGGCCTACATTATTAAAATAATTTTTATATCTAGAAAATAAAGAACGAACAGTTTGTAAAAGAATCTTTTCTTGTTCCTCATCTATTTCTTGCCCAAGATGTTCTAAGACATACCGGTAACAACCTTGTACGTCTTTATTAAAGAAAAATGTTTCAAATAAATATCTTTTCGAAACATTCTGAATGTGTCGTTTCCGCCCAACGGAGATTTCTGGTGCTACTGCAATATTGCCCGGCGGATCCAACACGGAATTTTCCATCGTGCCCATTCCTATGGTAAAGTCAATATTGCAGCGACCTTCGTTTCCAGAAGGGATAGTGTCACCAGTCCAGGAACACGAACTTGAGCCTACTGGCAATCCATCAGCTTCCAGAACAATCTCTGGAAGGGTGACCTGATGGCCGGTTCTACCCAAGTCGTGAGAGCTACCCGCTCTAGGGTCCAAGTTGTCATCAGTATTTCTGTCCTTGTGTGTATATTCATCCATTCTCCTCAGTGCTGCCCGTTCATTCTAAATTTCATCGGGTAAGGGTTTATTTACAGCACCGGGGCTCTTCCTTACCCTCCATTTAGGAATCATCACGAGTAGGCTGTAAAGCCCTTTACCGGAGATCTTAAAGGTTAAGAATGGATGACATACCCACAAGGCATGAAATACACATATTTACATCATAACGATTGCATTTCTTCTATATACTTTGCATTTCTTCTTATACTTTCTATATACATTTATTTTGATTTCAAATTAGAATTTAGCGAACTTGAAAACCCCTCGGACACCGCTTACGTTTCATTTTTTTGCAAAGGAGCAATTTTTCATATTTTTGGGCGCCATATTAGATCCGCCATTTTGTATTTCTAATTTTTAATGTCATATTCAAAATCAGCAACCTCAAAAACCCCTATATAACGTCCCACTGTGCACTGATATCGCTTAGCTTAATCACGAACTTGTTAAGAAAAATATAGTCGATTGTCTTTACTTTAAAAAATTATATCTCCCGGAGACGGTTCTAGACGGTGATTTACGAAACGGTTTTAGGAAGAGTAGAGTCCCACCTAATATTCAAGCCAAAGATCGCCTTGTTATTGTTTGTTATTCGGAAGTTCTAGTCTTTTAAATATCAGAAACTGATAAAATTATTACTTTTTTCTAATTCAAGTTTAAAGTTTTCTCCTCCAGAATGGCCAAAGCTTAATTTATTCTTATTATTTTCAAGCATTGACTTATGCTAAAAAAGTATTTCAAGCAGTGATTTGTACGTCTTCAACATTGGAGGAGAAAAAAAAGATCAAAGAAACAATAATCTTTCGTAATTTCAAGGTACATTTTTATACACTTTTAAACACAAAATGCAACAGAAAAAATACTTTGCGTGGAACAAATGGTCTAAATTTTTCCCCGTGTCTCACTAATGTTTATAGAAACTTTTCCAATCGTTAAACATTACGAACTTTAACTTTGATTTTTGCCATTTTTGGCCAGAAAATAGGCGAAACGTCCCACAGTGCTATGCTCCATCCAGTATTATATGTTCTAAGTGAATACTTTACAGAGTTACAGTATAGAGTTGAACCATGGATCTAAGAATATATAAGTAATTTACTGTTATTGTTTTTGTGTATAAACGGAAAAGTAAGTCTACAAAAAATTCAATTAAAATTATAAATCATACTAAATTTTCTAATTAATAGAATTGATTTTCGAGTTTGAACCTTGTAGACTTTTTGTTTTATTTCAACGTTTCGTGAACATTTCAGCTCACTTTATCAAGGAGAAACAGCCTATAGATACTATAAGACTGTTCTTCCTTGATGAAGTGAGTTGAAATTTTCACGAAACGTTGAACTCAAACAAAAAGTTCAACGCGGTTCAAACCCGAAAACCAATTCTAATATTCGTGTACACGAAAACCTCAAATATCAAATTTTCTAATTATTTATAGATTATGCCAAAAGCAAAGATTACACTTTCAAATAAGTTGCGGCAATATGTACGTGACTTTCCATCGTTGAAGACTAATGGCACGGTTCTTTTCTGCAATAAACCTGTACCTGTATCAGCTGAGAAAGTATTTTCAGTAAAACAACACCTGACAAGTAAAAAACATATTGAGCTTGCTAACAAGAATGAAGCGACAAAAAGTACGCAGCAACTATTTGACGAATCTTCCATATCAAACAATTCTGAATTCGCAAAAGATTTGTGTAATGCTCTTATTTCCGCGAATATACCGTTATATAAAATGCGAAATCAAAACTTTGTGTCCTTTTTGGAAAAATACACGCAACATAAAGTGTCATCGGAAACCACTCTTCGCACAAATGGCGTAAAAGATCTTTATAAAAAGACCATTGACAACATCAGAAACTCCGTCAAAAATCATTTTTTATGGATATCAATCAATGAGACTACAGATGCAACTGGCAGATATGTAGCAATTGTAATTATTGGTATTTTAGATTCTGAAGAGTTAAGCGCTAAACGAAAATATTTGTTAAATACTGCAGTTCTACATAAAGCAAATCACAGCACGACTTTTCGATGATTCTATTAAAATCTTAGGCGAAAGTTTTGATAATGATTTGATTTTGCTTTTTATAACAGATGCTGCGCTGTATATGGTGAAAGCAGCCCAGGCAATACAAGTATTTTATCCAAAAATAACATATTTGACTTGTGCTGCACATGGTCTTCACCGAGTATGTGAACAAATACGGAGCCTGTATACTAACGTTGATCGCCTTATATCCAATGTAAAAAAGGTATTTTTAAAAGCTCCCTTGAGAGTAGAGATTTTCAAAGATTAAGAACCTAGTCTCGCACTTTCTCCACAACCGATAACTACACGATAGGGAACATAGCTTAATGTTGTAAATTATTATGCGATCAATTTTGAAAAAATTGTGCGAATTTTTGATGCATTGGACGCTGAAGAGGCTGCTTCGATTAAAATTTCAAAGGCTCTGCTACGTGACAATACAATAAAATCTGATTTAACTTTTATTGCATCAAATTATGGATTTCTTGAAGCGTTCATAAAAAAGCTCGAAACATATGGTCTACTTACTGTGCAGATTAAAGTTGTAACACACGTTATGAAAGCAATTAATAATGTAAGCGGCGAGACAGCGAATACTATTAAGAAAAAATTTGCAAACATTATTGCGAAGAATAGTGGATTTACTGTTTTAAAAGAACTTTCAGCACGCTTGACTGGAAAATCTGATAATACGGATATTACAAAAACGGACAAGTATAGCATTCAAGAAACCTTGGCATTTAAATTTGCACCTATAACTTCTGTTGATGTCGAACGAAGTTTTTCAATGTATAAAAATGTTCTACGAGCAAACAGGCAAAGCTTTTTGTTTGAAAACTTAAGTGAAATGTTTATTATTTACTGTAACCAAAATATAAATTAAAAGAATTAAACTTTATTAATATTATAATATTATATATTATAATATTATTCTTGATATTAAATATATATGTGCTTTTTTAGTTAATTTAATTTTGTTTTTTAAAAATGCAATACAATTAATTAAAAAAATATAAATATATACAATGTAAACAATTTTTCATTAAGTTTATTTTATTTCGTTATCATAAATGATTTAGACAATATGTGAAAATTTTTGAAAATGTAATTTTTTAAGAGCATATTTTTCTGTTTTTAGGGCATTTTTTAAATTTTTTAGAGCATATTTTAAGTGCTTAAAACAAGTTTTACAGAACATATTTTTGGTTGCCCTAATAATAACATATTTAACAATGTTAAATTAATACATATGTATAAATATATTTTATTTTTCTATAACTGTTACATCCCAGTCACCAGAAGTTCTAAAATCGACGCATAGGATAACTTTAAGATATCTTTTAGATATCTTAAAGAAACATCTTAAAGATTTTCTTCGTCGATTTTAGAGCTTGTGCTGACTGGGATACTATTAATATTTTCAGAATTAAAAATGTTATACATGTAAATGTTATATATGTATATATAATTATTTATATATTTATGTATATATAATTTATATATTTAATATATAATTTACATTTCTCAAATGAAAGGTTTAAAGTCTGACAAAACCAAGTCGGCTCGCAGCTCACCAATCATATGCCAGTTTGATGTCGACTAGTCTCCTTTCATTTGAGTTTTAATTTCTACTGGCAAAGAAAATGATCTTTCGTTACAGTTATATCCCACCAATGACTTAAAAATTTGGTGTCCCTCACTAGAGGCGCTGCCTGAGAAAGCGTCTTTCTTAGTGTACTTATTATTGCGATAAATATTATCACATGCCTCGGTGGTCGAATTGGTATGACACCCGCACGGAATGGGGGAGTTCCAGGTTCGAATCCTGGCTGAGGTAATATTTTTCGCAATAATTTCTTCATCTCACAAGTTGAGATGATATTTATTAATCTCCTAAAATTGAAATCGAATCTAGATTTCAAAAAAGTTGGTGAATCACTGCGGTTTAAAGTCTGACAAAACCAAGTCGGCTCGCAGCTCACCAATCATATGCCAGTTTGATGTCGACTAGTCTCCTTTCATTTGAGTTTTAATTTCTACTGGCAAAGAAAATGATCTTTCATATAATTTATATATTGTATATATAATTATTAATATATTTATATTAAAAATATATAATGTGCAAGTAATATTTTTAAATATCCTATTAAAAATTTTCAGACAGATTTTAAAAAGTGCTATAATTTGGTCATATCGGTTTTAGACTCCAGACAAATGGCTGCCATCCCCACTCTTTGGCCATTGGTTTCACTTCTCGTCTTCAAAGCTAGCAGTTTAGAGATAATATATAGAATATATAGAAGTCTGTGGGCGACAGCCATTACTGGTGATCATTTTTTCTAACCTTACCCTACTACTCCTATTACAGTGTGATATGTATGTACTGAAAGACACGCGATAGTCCACTGACTGAGATAAAAGAATCTTGTATCCCACTCAGGGATGTAAGTCTATAGTGTGTGTGTACTGAAATTAACGGTATCCCGGAATGCAAGGATATAGAACTGGTAATTGATAGAATGTGACACTGGTGAGATTTACTAAACACTGAGAGAATGTATTTGATAATTAATGTGTAGAGAGATATTATACAATGGTTGGTCACTCTGACTGATTCGATACCGTTACTAAGGAACTCTCGTGAAACGATACCGAACTGTTTCACAGCTCGAAGGAGAGTCCTCGCGCAGGAATGCGAACGCGGTATATGTATGCTCCTTGTTCGAAGGATCTCGAAGTATATCACGGCGTTCCTGCGTGATCAGTCCTTTGTCGAAACTCGCGCTGTCACACGTCGCTCACGTGACGTTCGGCGGTTCGCGTATCGCGCGCGGTCACCGCGCCGATCAGCTGTTTACCTTACAGTACATACATACAATGGTAGTAATGAGGTTGTCACCGTTGGGATTGACGCCGCCATTACCGTGATCACTTTTCCCTTCACCGCTCTAGCTACACTCCCTCGAATTTACGCTCCGTCCATATATTCTTAGGTCCATAGGTTGAACAAGTAAAATACCCGATGTAAATTACATGGTTTTATACATGTAAAATACTAGGTATTTTACGTTCTTAGTTTTTTACACACTATAAAATACTCGAACGTTGTATGTATGAAGACTAGAACCAAGAGACCGAACTCCACAGATTTTGGTAAAGCTGAAATCTGTACATCCATTAGTACCAAGTGGCGGCGCTGGCGACGATGATATACCGGAAGTATGTGCAACTCTCTAGGTGCAATCTAATTTACGTCCATAGTCGACCATAGACCACAGACTTCTATACTATACGCTAGACCGCTAACGCCTATTGTTCTCCTTATGTACAAATGTTGCCTATGTACATGTAATGCGCGGAGTGGATGCGCAGAATAAGCTACGCGATTCTAACCTTTCGAACTCAACCTGTCGAAAAGGTTAATTAGTATTTTCACTATATTATATTATATTTGTCACATTATATTATTAATTATTTTCTGATACGCTTGCAAAAAACTAATAAATAATTTTTCTTTATCAAATTGTTTGTATTTAGATCGTATTACATTATAACATATTATAGTAATACTAAAAACACATTATTATAATATTTTTTATTATATTATTGTTTGATTATATTTATTTTACAGTTTTACACAGCATAAATTTTCTTGGTTTGTATTATTTGTGTAACGCAAGCCATATAAAAGTATATAAAATAATATTCACTGCGCATGCTCGTAGCTTATTCTGCGCATGTCATACATAAATACCTGCAACAGTTAAAGGGACGCAGTTAGCAGTCTAGCGTATAATATAGAAGTGCCATAGACATGTCCAGCCACATAGCAACAGCACGTTCGTGCAGTGAACGTGTTCGGACGTGCTGGCTGAATTATAATAAAATGAATATAATTATTACTTTTTTAAAATGCCACTACTTACAGATCACATTTTGAAGTTGCCACTTTAAACTTCATATCATATCGGTTCCGGCATTTCCGGTACATCATAATACCCAGCGCTGCAAGTGAGCAAATTTGGAACTGTTGGTGTGTCACTTTTTCGGCACAGTTTTGATGACTGAATCGGGCTTAGTTCGGTTTCCTGTTAGTCTTCATAGTTGTATGCGTCCCTTGAGGCTATTGCTGAAACTTTATGCCAATCATGCCTTATGCAGTCATGCTGGCCGGCATAGACATAGTAACATAAACTGCTTATGAGGCGATGGAACTCTAAGTGAGGACATCCTCCTGAGGGAAAGAGATAACATTTAATAGTAGGATATCTGTCTCTCTTTGGTGGGCGTGAACTATAGCGTAACCCGTGTGCAGTATGCGAGGTTTTAATAAGTAAATTTAACTCTTTTAGTGCCGAACGACGATATATCGTCGTTCGCAACACTTGCGAAAAGTGTCAACGACGATATATCGTCGCGTATCCGAGGGCGTTTTACTATTCGCATTGCAAGAAAGCTCTATCTCAAAATAAATTTATAAAACGTTATAAACGGTCTAATTTCATTGCAAAAACATTTAAAAAATTGTTTTTGGGTTTAACTTTTTTTTATATTCTATGCTGGTTGGTGCCGAGGCTCTGTATACGCTGGAGCGATAAGGTAGAAACTCGACACGAGATAGTTTCAGAGCATTTCTTAGCAGTCAGTGTTCGAAAACCGTCACCTTTTTGATACAATTATAATTAGCAGCAGAGAATTTTGTCAATTTTGTTGCTACCTTTTTACAAAAACTACACCCCGTTACGGATATGGATGACGCAGAATTAGTTGGATTTATTGACGCGTTACAATTAAGTGAAGAAGATGTTGACAGTCCAATTATGTGCACCAAGCCGTCGCACAGTGGTCTGAAACGCCTGAAAAGCTGGCCAAAAGTAAAAAAATGAAAATCATAATTATGAGTTCAGTACCATAGAATCGTGTATAGAGGGCATCACTGCATATTATGTCAAAAGGAGGGGAAGCTATCTTTTATACCTGAGGTGGTACAGTAGTTCAAAGTTACCGTTGTCGGAATAGCGCGCGTCACGCATAACCGCTTCTAAATATTCACTGCATTTAAAGTGTGTGTAACTTTTGATTTAAGTGTTCAATTTCAATTTTGTTTGATGGAGGATGTTAATGAAGGTAAGTAGAATATGTTTATATGTTTTGTCCCTATAAATTTATGCTCGGCATGTATTAAAAGTCACGTCAAAGAATAACCTCCAAAAGTTCTCAATTTACATATAGAGTTTTCGTAAATGATCAAAAAAGTTATGATCCCCGGAGATCCTGCGATGTACTATAGTGGAATATGTAGCTTAGGATGTTTTGTGTCGAAATGTACAAGATTTGTTTGCGATTTTTTGCGATTCTCGTTGTATTGCCAGTTTTACTGAACCACATGTGCGGCGAGCCAGCTGGCACGGAACACAAAGGGTCGGGTCGGGACAGGTTTACCTGCACCTTTAATAATTTATACCTGCTCCATGTCAATAGTATATTTTTGAACTATTATTTTTGGTTTATTTACTGCTCGTGAAAGGCATCTCTATTATATTATTTATTTTCAATAGTATATACCTGGTGTTTAGAAAATTTATATATAGGATGGCCTACAGAGAAAGGCGCGTAAATTTCAGCTTTTTTAAATATTATAAAATATTTTAAAATCTGAAAAGTGTTTTAAAAATTTTTAAAATATTTTATAATATTTTATAACCCTGTATGACCGTTTTAACAGTCCCCGACGTCAATAAAGTTGACTTATTGAACAAGACCGAGTAAAAATTTCTTGTTTCCTGCTTCAAGGCCGATCACTTTCTGGCGACCCTAAGGGCAGGTATACATAGTGGAGGGTCCTAACTTCCCTCCCCACCACCATTCAACCCCCTACCCCCTCAATTTCAAATTCAGCGATCCCAAAAATCCTTATATACAAATTTACATTAAAATCTAATAACTTTTTATTAAATAAGTCGGCCATTTTAGATCCGCCATTTTGAATTTTTGACTTTTGACCTCAATTTCAAATTCAGCGATCCCAAAAATCCTTATATACAAATTTACATTAAAATCTAATAACTTTTTATTAAATAAGTCGGCCATTTTAGATCCGCCATTTTGAATTTTTGACTTTTGACCTCAATTTCAAATTCAGTGACCTCAAAAATCTTTATATACCAAATTTCAATCATATCCGAATCTTTTTCGACTTTTGGCCAGCTTTTCAGGCGTTTCAGACCACTGTGCGTCGGTGCGATCCACTTGTTCTGTAATAGATCTGTCTGACGCTTGCCGTGCATCATGGAGTTATCCTTTCGTTCTCAGGTCCGATATTAGTTATTTTGTTAAAAATGATTGAAAATGTAATATTTATACTTCATACTACGTGATCTACATAAAACTGTGATCAAATGATGATTATTCTTATGTGCAAATATTGTTTGTAGAAGAGAAACTTGTGTCTATGTTTTTCATCATGTTTTATATTGATGTTATTCGTATGATTTTCAACAAATATTGAAATACAATTACTTTATTCTGTCTTTATTTCGTAATATGCTGCTTTTTGAATTTTGTAAATATTTTTAATTTGGTTTATGAGCTTTTTCCCAAACCTTAGCAAATTCGTCAAATTGGCTCGGTATTCTTCGCATAGGTACGATACTTTTGTTCAGCACTAAAAGAGATAATAACCTTAAAACTTACAAGTGTATCTTATGCATCGTTGTTAAAAGCTTGCAACGAAGATTGATCTGCAAAATAAGAATATACTGTGTAATATAATTATATATTAACTGTTAACACTACGTTTTAACCTCTGGTTTGAATCATTATCAAGTGTATAAAGTTTACATATATTAGGTGTACTTTGCTTCCGCCGTTTTTTTTCCAAAATTCGAGGCTTTATTGTAAAAAACTGGTTATACATTTATGATTCAAAGTATTGTCCATCGCTAGCCATTACTTTCTCCCATCTTTCGGGCAGCGTACGAATCCGGCGTTGGAAAAACTGGTCATCTTTTGAGGTGATCCACGAATCCAATTTTTTACTTCTTCATAAGACCGGAAGTGCTGGTCAGCCAGGCCATGTGCCATTGATCGAAACAAGTGATAGTCAGAGGGAGCAACGTCTGGAGAATACGGCGGGTAGGACTTTCCATTTCAACGTTTCCAAGTATGTCTTGACCACTTTCGCAACATGGGGTCGAGCATTGTCATGCTGCAAAATCACTTGATCGTGTCTCTCGTTGTATTGCGGCCGTTTGTCTTTCAATGCTCGGCTCAAACGCATCAATTGCGTTCGATACCAATCGCCTGTGATTGTTTCAGTCGGTTTTAACAGCTCGTAACACTACGCCGAGCTGGTCCCACCAAATACAGAGCATGACCTGGAGCCGTGAATATTCGGTTTGGCTGTGGTTTCGACATTGCCGGGACCTCCCCATGATTTTCTGCGCTTGGGGTTATCGTAATGAACCCATTTTTCGTCCCCAGTCACAATGCGATGCAGAAATCCCTTCCGTCTTTGCCTTTCAAGCAGCTGTTCACAAGCAAACAAACGCCGTTCAACATCTCTCGGCTTCAACTCGTACGGCACCCAATTTCCTTGCTTCTGAATTATTCCCATGGCTTTGAGGCGTTTTGAAATGGCTTGTTGAGTCAATGATCGTACCAATTCTTCTTGATTTTGACACAAGTCTTGATCAAGTAATGCCTCCAATTCTGCATCTTCGAAAACCTTCTTTCTTCCACCGCTATGCCGGCCTTTGACGTTAAAATCACCGTTCTTGAAGCGTTGAAACCGCTCACGACACGTTCTTTCACTAATATTTTTAATTATTATAGCGGCCTCACCATAAGCATTTGAGAGCATTCGATGAGCCTCAGCCGCAGATTTCTTCATAATGAAACAGAAAATTAAAACCTCCCGCAAATGACGAGAATTTGGCTCGTAAACTGACATTTTCAATCGAGAATAACTTTATGATGCAGACACAAATCGACTAATGTTTCTATGGAGTTATGTTGACAGATGCCCAAGTTTATTGTATGACGTCTATGATCTATTTATTTCGACCACCACTTACCGCTAAAGCCATCTATAGGAAAACGGCGGAAGCAAAGTTGTACACCTACTAATAATAAGAAGAGAAAGATTGCTGAAATCCTTTTTATGAAGAAATATCGCAATAAATTTGCAAAATGACACGGAGAAATTCACTGGAATATACGATAAGGTCATCGACGTTATTTAATTTCTGCACCAATTCTTCCAATTTTAATATTTCGAATATCATTATTGTTTATGTCCATACGAGTATTGTACTTTTCGCATCGGTTTTTATTATTTTGAATATCGTGTACTTCCAACTGTTATTACTTTTCGACATCCGTAATATTTATATGATTATTTGACATATGACATATATCTATTTATTATTTACTTGTATGTTTTGACATTGGTCTATCTCGCGTAGTTATAACAGTCGCTTACTAAATATCCATATAATGTAACGTGTCCTATACGAAGAGAGGTTGCTGTTTTTTAATTTGAATTTGACTGTATCTTATTTGCAACACACAAAAGAATATGTAAGTTTTAAAATTTGCTTAATTGTATACACCTCAATCTGTTACTGACATCCCTCGGCTTTAATCAGCTTCTAGATTGATGTAGTTTGGACGCAATGTCGAGACAGATATCATTGTGCGGTCCATCTTCATAGTTATATTATATGTAAACTTTATACACTTGATAAGGACCCAAACTAGAGGTTAAAATGTAGTGTTAATAGTTAATAATAAAATTGTCCAGATGGGTCAAAGAAAAATTGAAGTCCGCTTATTAATATTCATTGGTGGAAAGTTTTGAATGCGATAATTATATACATATATTGCTTTGTTGTAGCTAAAGTGATAACAAAGAATAAAAATTAGCGAATATTGATGTTCTTCGATAACCTTAAAAAATACTCGATCTGTATTGCATCATTTGTTCAATATTTTATATTGTTTTTGCGCAAACTACCCAGATAGCACAGAGAATTCGAAAAGAATTCTTTTTTGGTCCCCGATTTACAAAATGAATTCTTTTTCCATCCCATTTCTGTTCTAAAAGAATTTTCAGCATTCCAAAAGACTTCACTTTTATGTCACCATTTGTGAGTTCTTTTTTAGATTCAAAAAGGATTCCTTTTCGAGTCCATAAGAATTCGCAATGAAAAGGAATTCTTTTTTAGTTCATTTCGAACAGATTACGCGAATTCGAAAAGAACTCAAGAAAGTGAATTCTTTTTGAAATCAAAAGGATCAGTTGTGCTATCTGGGTATATATGTATTTATAATATATGTATATACTTTTTTTATTTGTAACAAAAAATTAATAAATGCATTTTACCAAAGAGTACAAAAACGTTAAGTGTTTAAATAAATAAATATATATATATGTAGTATTTAAGTTTATAAAAATTGAGTTGAAAGAAGTAAAAGCCTTTTTATAGAGCCAAAACATATGTACAGGTGATGCAGTGATAAACCATTACAGATATTATTTAAAAAATTCATAAAAATTCGCGAACAAACTTGCGCAAGACGCGTTTCGGCTCACTGAGCCCTCTTCAGCAACGCAAAAATCGAAATAAATTAAAGTAAAATGAAGCCGAGTATGTAGATCCAGATAGTAGACACAATCTCGTTGTCACAGTGTTGGTATGGTCAAGGTGTTGGAGGAGAAGATGTCAGTAACTCCCTCGAATTGAAAATGTCCGTGGAGTGGTGACTCAAAGAACGTACTATGTGATAATGAGAGGAGAGAGAAGCAAGAGTTATATTGTCGAGTTGTGGAAAAATTCCGAATATTATAGAAAGCTATTGTTACTAGTAGGTAAGAAATTTCTATAAATTTATAAATATTTGAATTGAACGGCAGTACCTGTTCCTGCTTCTCTTGATCCCATTACATGATCTTTCTTATCGGAACGTCTTAACAGATGTTATAACAGAGACGAACTGAGTTTGAAGATCAAATAGACATCTTCAATAACGCAGACATAAAAGATTAAATATTGAGAAGGGGAAAGCACCAACTAACAATGTATTATCTTTCATGTGTTTTGAACATAACAAAGTCAAAGATGTTATTAATATTATTTTTCAGCAAGACTTGAGATGATTTCAAAATAAGCATCGTTTAACTGTTCTGAATCTTTTTGTAAATTAATACTTGCTTTTTGTGATTTTATGTAAATCATTTTTGATATCAAACGTTTTTGATAGTTATATTCGGTATCGAGAATTTTAGTATCTTCCATGCCAACACTGTGACAACGAGATTGTGTCTACTATCTGGATCTACATACTCGGCTTCATTTTACTTTAATTTATTTCGATTTTTGCGTTGCTGAAGAGGGCTCAGTGAGCCGAAACGCGTCTTGCGCAAGTTTGTTCGCGAATTTTTATGAATTTTTTAAATAATATCTGTAATGGTTTATCACTGCATCACCTGTACATATGTTTTGGCTCTATAAAAAGGCTTTTACTTCTTTCAACTTGATTTTATATTAAGGAGCCGTAGTAAATTGTTTACTTATTTATTGAATTTTATAAAAATTGAGTTTCTCGCGTTTTCAGAAGTTATTTTATCCGTCCGTCCTTTTATATTTTTTCATGTTTATTTATATTCTTTATGTTACGTCGTATTCATTTATATTTTTTATGTTTACGTCATATTTAATTATATTCTTTATATTACCATCGACGAGAGATGTTAATCTTTTTTAAAGCCGCGTATATTGCGAGTAGGTTACGTTATAGGTCACGCCCACCAAAGAGAGACAGATATTCTACTATTCATGTTATCTCTTTCCCTCAGAAAGATGCCTCCTACCAGCTCATAAGCAGTGTTACTATGTTTATGCTGACTGGTATTCATATAAGTCGGGTCTTAAGGTCTCCACACACAAAATGCACAGCGCAGCATAAGCATAGCATAAGACCGCTAAACCAATGAGCACACAGCATAAAGTCGCCATATTGATTTACATAAGATGCTCATTGGTCCAACGGTTTTATGCTATGCTTATGCTTCGTTATGCATTTTGTGTGCTATAGCCCTTAGGCCGGGAGCACAGACTTTTGCATAATGCATAATACATATGAATAAGAAATTCGATTGGTCGAATTCCTTATGCACATGCTAACGGACCAATCAAATTTCTTATGCATATGCGTTATGCGTTATGCAATGGTCTGTGCTCCCCGCCTTAAGCGGGAAACACAGACTTTTGCATAATGCATAATACATATGCATAAGAAATTCGATTGGTCGAATTTCTTATGCACATGCTAACGAACCAATCAAATTTCTTATGCATATGCGTTATGCGTTATGCAATGGTCTGTGCTCCCCGCTTTATATTTAAGATCGTCTTAAGTTTATCCATAGACATAGTATACCTAGACCGAGCGTTCAGGAATAAGGATATAGGCTCACGTAGAAAAGGATAGAAGATATAAGGTGCGTTTTCGTCTCTCTCTAACGTGATGAGAAGGCAGGGGTAATCTCACTTGTATACGTGAGTATGGCCGGTATTCATAGTCGGATCTTATATTTAAGATCATCTTAAGTTTATCTTTAGATGCTGTACGAATCAGTTCATTGGCTACGGAGTATCTGAAGATGAACTTAAGACGGTCTTAATTATAAGATCTGACTATGAATACCAGCCTATGTGTATGTGTGAACTATGAAGTGTGCGATGATTCTAACGAAGCGCGTGTAAGAGAGAAGGATATACACCTTATATCGTCCGTCCTTTTCAACGTAAGCTCTACCCCCTTTCCGGAAATTTGGGACAATCCTCAGTCTAGGTATACTATGTTTATAAGTTTATCTTTAGATGCTGTACGAATCAGTTCATTGACTACAGGGTATCTGAAGATGAACTTAAGACGGTCTTAATTATAAGATCCAACTATGAATACCGGATGCTGTATGTTATTCGAAAAATGAGTGGTGGTAGACCTATTCATGATTTTTAGGAAAAAGGTGGTTATGAGCGGCATCAAGAAAACGAAAAAATAGTGGCGTACTGTTTAATATGCAAAAAACTCTTGCAAATACTGCAAAAACCAGATTACAAATACACAGGTAAGTAAAATAAATAATAAACAATGAGACAAAAATAAATACTTTTACTTTTTAATAAAATCCTTTAGTTGATTGAATACAAAGTAAAGGTTTAAACCGTTCATAACTTATATTGATCTTAATTGATCTGAGGTTATATATTTTTTTACGTTTTATACATATTTGACATAATATACATATATATTACGTGTAAAAAATCCTAGAATTTGTCAAATGTCCTAACCCAGCATAAGTACACATTAAATGCACTTTCCTAACCTGAAATGTTGTATGAACCTGAAAAGATTTTGTAACAAAAAATAAACAACATTGAAAAACATGCCATGTTGTTGAGTAGAGAGCTGCGAAAATCGAAACTAAAAAGGTTTCGTTTATTTTGCATCCCAACAGGCGAGAATGACAACGAAAGACGCGAAGAATGACTGAAATTAATTGGTGAAAATGCATTGTCAGCAAGAGCAAAAATTTTAAACATTGCAAACGTTGTTTTAATCCTCTTGTAACTGATTGATTTAAATAATAATATAAGTTTTTTTCACTAAACTTAGACAGTATAAGGAAAATATTTTAATATTTCCAACTATGGATATATATAACATCATATATAAGTGTTATAATGAAGTGAATTATTATTTAGGAAAAATGAAACTAAATTAATTTTAAATAACATACAAGTTACACAGTTTATGCAAATATTTTTATAATATTGTCCTACAAATTTTATTCCATCGTGCCATAACATTATTTATAAACTTATAAAAACATTTATTAAAGCACGAATTCATTTTTGCCTAAAAAAGGAAAACCATTAATGTTATAAAAAATGCTAACAATAGTAGAAGCATTGTTATAAAAGCATATGTAAATAATAAAAAGCATAAAAAATATATAATTACGGTTTTTCCTTTTATTCACAAAATATCCATATAAATATATAATTTGAATAAGCCGCATGTTGGAGCCAAAATGGCGGATAATTGGTATACTTTGTATATCTAGTGACTTTAACTCTTCGAAGCGCGACAACCATAAGGACCTTTCAATCGATTTAACGGTTTTGACGTCGATTCGGCATCATTTCGACGTCGATCGACGAGCCACTTCTCGCTGGGACGTCCTTGCACAGTCCGTACTAAACGCAATATTTTGCGTATCGATATTACTACATTAAAACTGATGATGACAGAGAACAAGATGTAAACATCGTTGTAAACGTAAAGAAGTATTAATGTATACACCTATTACACACATAATAACTTTTCATGGCTGCGGTCTATTTGATACTACAAATGTTCTGAAGCGTTTTTCTTCTCTTCCTTCATTGAAAGAAAGAAGAAATGAGGAATAGTTTGAAACATTTGTAGTATCACCGCAGCTCATATGTAAATTATACGTCACGTTCTCTGCTATCAGCTTGTCCCTTCCATGCAGTATTTAATCATACCAAAGTTTGTATTTCAGTCTAGAGTAAATCGGTAGAATAAATCAGATTATATCAAAATATGAATATATAAAAATATGAATATATCAAAAGATGAATATATCAAAAAGTGATTATATCAAATGGTGAATAAATCAAAAGGTGATTATATTGTTGCATGTACGAGTCTTACACGGTGCGAGAACGAGTGAAATTGGCTGACATGAGGGATCGATTATTATCGATCGCCTCCGTTAGCTGTGACAAGAAAGAGATTTAAATAAAGTTGCTTTCCAACGACAACATCGTGTTCTCTTTTCCGCGCACGGACGCGAGTGAGTGGAAGTGAGAGCGACAGAGCGGCGAGCGCAACAATATCAAAGTGTGATTATAGATTAAGAAGTTAAAAGTGCAGTATTGTTAGCTATTTATTATGTCTTTTTCGACATAAACTAAGTTTTTTATCTTAATTCTACCTGACATTTGACCACTGGCATATCCTCTGACAAATAAAAAGGTTAAAGTTCAAAATCTATGTGACATGTACCATTATTTTTTTGTTTCCTTAATCTGCATAAATACATTTGGTAAATCTTTGGAAAACCCATGTATGTGAAATAATGGGTAAGAATACTCAATTCCTATATATTTTTGTTCTCTGAACATGAATATGAAACTTAAAAATAGTGATCGGTTGATTTTCATGGTGAAAACCATGAAAAATACCATAAAAATTATGATTTTTCATGTTTATCTTGGAAAATACTGAGAATTTTGAAAAACATTTTAAATAAAAGTTGTAGATCTCATTGAAATACATATTTTATGTTGTATCCATTTTTATTCTACGAGTGATAGTTTTGAGAAAATTAGCGATGAAGAAAAACGGACAGTAAAACTGTATGACCGAAAAGTACACTTAATTGACATAGTTATTTCATCAACAAATTACTTTATCGATAGTATATTAACTTCGCTTTGTCTTACAAAGTACATGCGTGGACACAGTGGGTTTCGCCCCTCTGCGGGGGGCTCCACTACTGGGAAACTAGACAAATAGTTTCGGGTTGAACTTCACTTTGCGTGGAAAGTTGTAAACCCATGTAAAACCTAGCTTCGCGTCGAAAATTGCAAACCCATGTTGAACTACACTTTGCATTAAAAAGTTTACGCGTGGAGACTGTGTTTTACCCCCCCCCCCTTAATCTAGGTTTTACATGGGTTTACAACTCTTTAGTGGATTTAGTATTTTTTCTTAAAAACATGTATTTTCTTTACACCAATTGATTCCTCTCATTATTCTGTGCATAAAACTATTGAGGTAAGGTCATCGAAAGGTGAATATTTTACGAGATATTTTATAGTTTATGTAAAATTAAGAAATTATTTCAAGCCTTGTAACTTGGAAAATACTTAATGAAAAAATACTTTATTATAGTGTTTTGGAAAGCTCTCGAGATAAGTTATAAGAATATGCAATAAAAAATAGGGGGTTCCATTTAAGAAATTGACCGACGGTGACCTTCACGTGACCTTCAAATGACTCTCCAAGGTCAAATCATTATCACCATCTGATGGCACCCTTCAAGCCATGAAACTTTTATTGGAAACATTTTTTGGAAAAACTTCTCCTTTCCAAGATATTTAAGGGTTTTTTTCCATACTTTTTCCTCACCCTGTATACAAGGTGAGTTTTTTAATTTGAGACTGTAAAATATCCAGAAAAATAAGCATTGTACGAAAAAATGTTCCAAATAAACATCCAATATTTTCGAGGGGGGCAATTCTGTCCCGCAAAAGTTAGTCGCCTCCCGCCCCCCTGGAGGTGGGGGTAGGTGTAACTTTAAAATCTTAAATGGAAACCCCTACTTTTTATTGCAGATTCGGATTCTACGTTCAAAAATACGTAAATTGTCTAAACCTTATTTTTCGATTCCTGATATATAGCGCTGCATTCGGCAAAAAATAGTTAACCTTCGTTTTCTTCAAGAGGAATCCCCATGTTTTATTGCATAATGACATTGAAGAAAAGTAACTTTTGTCTGAAATATGTTTTTCGAATTATCGTAGATGTCTACGATAATTTTTATCCGTTCTTAGCTTTACTCAGGATTAACTGTATTCTTCCAGTTTACAAGATTTTGAATCAGAATGAATATTATAGCTGTGATGTCTAATTCTATGAAGATGTGGCAATTAGTTTTAAATGTGGCAATTAGTTCAGTTAAAATAAAGCACCATATTGATATTGTAAGCTATTTCATGAAATTGTAATGCTTTATTCAGAGCACAAAAGCACCTTTCTTTATAATTCTGTTATGATTCGACATTTACGTTAATTGTTTTCTTTCATGCGTGTCACACCTATCACACTTTTCGATTTGACGAGAACTTGGTATTGATTTTAAAAATTTCATCCCAAGTTCAGTCAGACTATCGACTGCATCATAAGAAGCTATAACCTCGTGATGTTCTGTTTTTGTAATAAATTGGGTACTTTCATACAAAGGTTTTAATAATTTAAACTTCTCCTTATATACTTCACAATGGTCGCCCTTAAACGCAACCACAATCACCAACTTAAAATCAATTTGATTTCAAATGTTGGTGTTAATAAGACCCCCCATCCCCTACATATAAATAATTTATTGCGAAAAATATTACCTCAGCCAGGATTCGAACCTGGAACTCCCCCATTCCGTGCGGGTGTCATACCAATTCGACCACCGAGGCATGTGATAATATTTATCGCAATAACAAGTACACATAAGAACGTCTTTATTTTTCGGCGTGACGTATATTAAACAATAAACAATTAATACAATCATGACCGCGTATTACTAAATAGGAAGAATTGAACTTTAATTCGCCTTTTTTACGGTCATACCAAGATCTTTATTTGGCCAATCAAAACTTATTATTTAGTATAAACTATTATAGTAATAATAAAAAACAATATAAAACTTTTTAGTAATGCGCGCATGTATGTTATAAATAAAATATCCATCATAGTAGTAAAATAAAAAAAAACGTAGCATAAACATTAAGTAAGCTATGCCTTGAATATAGTTTTTTTCGTACTAGTCTATAATTATGTACTTACCGTAACTTGATGTTGAGAGATCGGTACAACACAACAACAGGCGAAAGCTATGTATAAGAACTTTATTTTGTTAAAAAGTACAAAGATACCAATAGTCTTACACTTCCGATAGTTAATATGCGAATGAAGCGCCCTCGTAGATTGGGATCTGACATCCGTAGTCATGACATCTGGTGGCGAAAAGTAAAAGTAGTAGAAGCCCACTGTTTGCAAGCATTATAATCAGGTGCTATTTTATTACAAATAATATAACAGCAGTGCCTTTTACGAGCAAGAAATAAAACCATAAACAAGTGAGTGATGATAAACAATACATATATATTATCGATCATAAGCAATGTCATACGCGTTTCAACAAAGTTACAAAGTCTTCTTCAGTGACATTAAAAACAACAAAAGTCCGATTAGAATACATAGTTCTTATAACTGGAGTTCACATTTCAATCCTGCGAAGTCCATAGTCGTGTGTTAGCTATTTTATTAATTACTTATTATTATGGATTACGGGATTTTGTCTCCGCGTTCTAAAAGTTTAAATACAGACTGTTGTGTAATGAATTGTTGTGGAAGTAAAGCACATAAAAATACAAGCCTACGTTTTCATCGTTTTCCGAAACCAAACGAACGCGTTGTTTGCGTTGAAAATATATTTGGCAAATCGGAAAAAGTTGACCGATTAAAAGCATGGAAAATTGCTTTAAAAGTACAAGTGTCACACCAAGAATGAAAGTATGTTCATTACATTTCAAGAAAACTGATTACATACTGCCAGGTAAGCAATATTTTACAAAAAGTGAGGCTAACCACCAATATAAATAGTATATACTATAATATACAGGGTCATCGAAAAGTATCGGACCCCCCCTTCAGTTAGAATGCATTTTGGAGAAAATGTCCAATAGCAAAGTTGTATGGTTTCAAGCGGGGAGTAAGATGATGACCATGACTTTGACCTTGACCATGTCTTTCAAGGTCATTTCAAGATCAACTTTATTTTTTTTAATCAAACCCCCTACATTTTATTGCATATTCTTATAGCTTATCTCGAGAGCTTTCCAAAACACTATAATAAAACATTTTTTCATTAGGTACTTTTTGAGTTATAAAGGTTTGAAGTACAACAATTTGTTAAGTGGCGTGTGATTCCGGCCAGTTAAAGCAAGAGTGGCGTGTGGGTCCGGCCAGTTAAGGCAAGAGTGGCGTGTGGGTCCGGCCAGCTAAGGCAAAAGTGGCGTGTAGGTCCGGCCAGTTAAGGCAAGAATGGCGTGTGGGTCCGGCCAGTTAAGGCAAGAGTGGCGTGTGATTCCGGCCAGTTAAGGCAAGAGTGGCGTGTGGTTCCGGCCAGTTAAGGCAAGAGTGGCGTGTAGGTCCGGCCAGTTAAGGCAAGAGTGGCGTGTGGGTCCGGCCAGTTAAGGCAAGAGTGGCGTGTGGGTCCGGCCAGTTAAGGCAAGAGTGGCGTGTGGGTCCGGCCAGTTAAGGCAAGAGTGGCGTGTAGGTCCGGCCAGTTAAGGCAAGAGTGGTGTGTAGGTCCGGCCAGTTAAGGGGTTATACGCAGTTGTGAGCCCGAAAAAAAGCGTTTTTTCAAGAATTTTTTTTGGAAAGCCATTTTATTATAACTACTTCAAAATTTATATGCATATAGTAGTCACATTAGATTATATGAAAATATTTTTTATTTGTAAAAAAAATTATTTTGAAGGTCACAGCAGACGATCTTCGGAACCTCCTCGAAAAAAAGTCCTTTTGCGGTGTACATTGTATCTCATGAACGGATCATCTGAAATCAAAAAACAAAAAAGATTCTGTTAGTTCATGAAATTATCTAGTAATTAATCGAAGGAATAAGCAAAATATTGATTTTTCACAAAATGGCGGCGCTTGAAAAAAAAATTTTGATTTTTTAGGAAAATTTTGGCCTTAAATTGTTTATAGAATGAAAAATATTTATTGGATTCGCAAATCCTTCGATTAATTACTAAAAAATATATTCAAAAAGATTGTGTTAAAATTTGAGACCGATCGGTTTAGCGGTTTTTGAGATATCGTGTACACCGACTTTGAAAACATGGTTTTGAGATAAATCGATTTGAAGTTTCAAAACCATTGTAGATATCGAAAAAAATTTTTTTTTTAACTTACATGGAATCATCTATTCCAGGACCATATAATAAGCCTTCCATTCCTTCGGCAGCCTCTAACAACTCGATTTGGTGTTGTCTACGAGCCATCCTTCCCTCTCGAGTCGCTTGCTGAGCTCTGCGGTCTGATGTCTTGACGCGCTCTGCATCCATTTTTTGGGCATATAAATGGGCATTGGGTCCCAATGACAGTCCGATTGAGTTCATAAAATACAGAAGTGATGCTGTGCCTTCATTAAATATCCCAGATGCAATGTTCGCAGCCAAATCTACAATTTTCGAGCCGCATGGTATGATCTTCGGCGTGATTTTCCAAATTATCTGATTATAACTCTCATTATTATTTTGTGTGAAGCCACCGACACATCTTTCCAACAATTTGTCGTTGCTCAAATCCTTGTAAATTGGGCGAACAGCTTTAGCAACATCCTCTGATAATGGCTCATAATCGTGTTTAAAATCTAAAAGTGTGTTTGCAGCTGCTGCTCGCTGCCAACAGCACCACGACTCCGGTCCGGTTGGGCACTTCTCGTGCTGAGGTTTTTCGTCCGTTGAGCAATAGTGATTAAAGGTGGCCCATATTGCATTGCGCATATTTACAACAGAATCACAGTTTCTCCTAATGGCTAGGCCGTAATAAACTGTGAGTTTATCAATCATCTTCCCAGTTAGTTTACCTTTGCCGGCTGTTTTTTTTTTGCATTTTTTTTCCATCTTTTTCAATTGTTTGCACGTTTTTTTTAACGCAATCTCGGAGCCGTGTGCCCATCCTCTTCTGCACATGTCCAATACATTCTTTTTTAAAAATTTGTACTGAACCGTATGGCGCAGCTTTTAAAACTCCAGAGTACGTCTTGGAGTCACCGTCACCTACATAATTTTTATATATCACTCCAAATTTTTCTCTTGAGCGCTTAAACATTTCGACGACAGCATCCACTTCCATTTTACCAGAAGAACCACTGTGATTTGCTTGACAATTATCCTTATGACTATTAAACCACTCGTTATAATCAGCACTGTCCGTTTTTTTATTCCAAAGTTCACATTGTTTGCAATAAGCACTTTTAACATTGATATCTAATATTTTACCCGAGTAATATCCTATCAATGAGGTCACACCATACAAAGAAGTGAAACCTCTTTTTTTCCAGGTCCCATCGCCTGACACAGTCAAATCTGTAGAATGAGCATCACCTTGGTTATTAGAAGTCAATTGTTTTTCCTCGGCACAAGCTCGTTGAAGAAGTGTCTCGATCGCTGACTGTACAGATGAATGAATGTTATTTATTATACAATCATACGTATTTTGAGTTAAGAAAGCCGGCATGTCCATTAGTCCACAAAATTTTTGTGCACCTTTTAATCCAAGTCCAAGCACTCTCATAACAAATATAAATCGTCTGTTTATTGCATAAGAGTGGCTGACAAACGGGCTGGAGTTAACTGTACGAGCTTCACAATTATGACATATTAAAACTATTTTAAAACCAAGTCCTCGTTCAGAAGCAGTTTCAAACTTAATGTCACTATTACAAATTTTGCACTTAACATATTCAGAAATCGCTGCAAATACTGTGATAAAATTTAATATGCGATATTCAATAGAAGCATCCCGTGGCACAAAAATTTCCTCTTGCATTTTTAGCTTTTTTGCAGAGGCACTAAAACTGCTTTCGTTTGTTTCTACAGTTTTTGGGTTAAAAACGTTTTTTCTTTTCTTATTTCTTGATTTTTGTGCACCAGTTAACGATCGTGCTTCTCTATTTACTTTCATTTTTACAAAAAAACACAACAAAAATGAAAGAGAAACGAAAAAGAAATGAAAAAATACGTATAAACGACCACGCGACTTAGCTGTTTGAAGTAGCACTGTAGACTGGCAGTTTGAAAACACGAACCATTAAAAGAAGGGAAGGAACCAAGCAGGTATAAACAGAACACTAATACACTTTCACTTTGTACCTATGTGAGTACAATAAGGTAATAAAAGTATGGAGGCGCTCTAACAGTCAGCTACTCCTCGAGACTCTGCTCCGCACGCTTTTGCTCGAGCCAAAACATGTTTACAAATGTGCTTATAACTCCGAGAATATTTGTCGGATCGACTTGAAATTTTGTGTGTACAATCTTGAATATATGTACACTCAAAATATGAAATAAAAAAAAAATCGATTTTTTGAAAATCACAACTGCGTATAACCCCTTAAGGCAAGAGTGGCGTGTGGGTCCGGCCAGTTAAGGCAAGAATGGCGTGTGGGTCCGGCCAGTTAAGGCAAGAGTGGCGTGTGGGTCCGGCTAGTTAAGGCAAGAGTGGCGTGTAGGTCCGGCCAGTTAAGGCGAATTTCATTCCAATTGGTCAGCTTGAGCAAAATATTCAATTGTACCAAACAATTCACAACAAATGTTCAAATTGTTGCCCTTCAACAGCCTGGCAATGTGCCAA
Source organism: Crematogaster levior (assembly GCA_901521435.1). NCBI lineage: Eukaryota > Metazoa > Arthropoda > Insecta > Hymenoptera > Formicidae > Crematogaster > Crematogaster levior. Next base: position 134,437 of record CABEGB010000812.1, read on the forward strand.
TCTGTTATAAACAGCTGAAACTGCATTCCGGCGGTATTAGTTCTATCTCTCTAGTTATTCTCCCTCTTAAATCATCTAAATCTTGAGGCTTGGTGGCATAAACTTTACTTTTCAAGTAACCCCACAAAAAAAAGTCAAGTGGGGTCAAGTCCGGAGACCGAGGTGGCCACTCAATATGACCCCTTCGCCCTATCCACCTGTCCTGAAAGACCTCATTCAAATATTGACGGACAATGACACCATAATGAGGTGGAGCTCCATCCTGTTGGAAATAAATTTCATCCATATTTCCACCAGCTATGTCTCGAATAGCTGGAACAATTTGTTCGCGAAGCATGACTGTGTATACCTGTGCTGTCAAATTACCTTCAATGAAGAAAGGGCCAACTGGTCTACCATTAAGAATACCAGCCCATACATTAACTTTTTGTGGATATTGGGTATGATTGTCTCTTTTCCAGTGAGGATTAACGTCACTCCAGTATCTACAATTGTGTCTATTTACATTTCCAGTCAGTTCAAATGTTGCCTCATCAGAGAAAACAATATTATTAAGTAATAGAGGATCGTCGACAATCATGTCCATCATAAGATCACAAAATTCGATGCGTCTATCAAAATCGTCTTCGGATAACTCTTGGCACAAATGGAGTTTGTATGGATGCCATTTATTCAATTTCAAAATTTTACTGACAGATGCATGACCGATTTCATGTTCTTGTGCAACGCGCTTGATGGAAATATGGGAATTTTCAACGAAAGACTGTAAAATATCTAATGCCTTATCATTATTTGTTGCTGTTTTACGTCTACCAGATCTTGGGCGGCTTTTAACGCTACCAATGTCCTCGAAACGTTGAATAGTACGGATTACAGTACTTTTAGAGATCCTATTATTTTCATTCCGAAAATTTTCATTAAATAATCGCGTTACTGTTTTATACCCTCTTTGTTGATCTCCCTCGCATCATTAACAGTGTTATTCGATCTTTTTCAGAAAGCTCCGCCATTCGTAATTAAAGCAAAAAAGAATTAATCAGGTAAGTGATAGGAAATTGATCTAAATCAGTGCTCGAGTTTAAATGAACATTTCGAGCCGATTCCTGAGGCGACGCCTCCTGTGCCCCCATTATCGCCCGCGACTCAGCGACACGGTCGCCGATTGGAGTGTGTGAAGTTAGCCCCCCCAAATCATGCAAATATAGTTCTGTTTAGAGTTCTGGCTTCTTTTGGACAATAGAAGGAGTTCCTGATAAGTTTTAAAAAGAGTTCTGGCAAATAAGATAACGAAAACACCTTTTGAAAAAAGGGGGGGCCAACTTCACGATTTTGCACATATCGAGATAAAGTAGTTCTGAACAGAGTTCTGACAAGTTTTTGGATAGTTTTAGAGTTCCTGATACTTTTTAGCAAGAGTTCTGCAATTTTTCATTTAAAAAAATTCATTTGAAAATAGATACTTTTTTTGAAAATTAAGAGTTCCAGCCGGATTTTTTAGAGTTCTGAATAGTATTTGAAAAGACGAGTAAAAGCGTGCAAACCGCGTTGCGCTAGTCCTTATATTTACCGAGATATCGATTTTTAAAAAATAATGTAGTTTTTCGGAACACCTTTAGAAAGTACGAGATCCGATCGAAAATGATAGAGTTCTGGCTTCTTTTGGACAATAGAAGGAGTTCCTGATAAGTTTTAAAAAGAGTTCTGGCAAGTAAGATAACGAAAACACCTTTTCAAAAGGGGGGGGGCAACTTCACGATTTTGCACATATCGAGATAAAGTAGTTCTGAACGGAGTTCTGGCAAGTTTTTGGATAGTTTTAGAGTTCCTGGTACTTTTTAGCAAGAGTTCTGCAATTTTTCATTTAAAAAAATTCATTTGAAAATAGATACTTTTTTTGAAAATTAAGAGTTCCAGCCGGATTTTTTAGAGTTCTGAATAGTATTTGAAAAGACGAGTAAAAGCGTGCAAACCGCGTTGCGCTAGTCCTTATATTTACCGAGATATCGATTTTTAAAAAATAATGTAGTTTTTCGGAACACCTTTAGAAAGTACGAGATCCGATCGAAAATGATAGAGTTCTGGCTTCTTTTGGACAATAGAAGGAGTTCCTGATAAGTTTTAAAAAGAGTTCTGGCAAGTAAGATAACGAAAACACCTTTTCAAAAGGGGGGGGGGCAACTTCACGATTTTGCACATATCGAGATAAAGTAGTTCTGAACGGAGTTCTGGCAAGTTTTTGGATAGTTTTAGAGTTCCTGGTACTTTTTAGCAAGAGTTCTGCAATTTTTCATTTAAAAAAATTCATTTGAAAATAGATACTTTTTTTGAAAATTAAGAGTTCCAGCCGGATTCTTTAGAGTTCTGAATAGTATTTGAAAAGACGAGTAAAAGCGTGCAAACCGCGTTGCGCTAGTCCTTATATTTACCGAGATATCGATTTTTAAAAAATAATGTAGTTTTACGGAACATCTTTAGAAAGTACGAGATCCAGTCGAAAAGGATAGAGTTCTCAATTTTTTCAAACAATACAAGGAGTTCCTGATAAGTTTTAAAAAGAGTTCTGGCAAGTAAGATAACGAAAACACCTTTTGAAAAAAAGGGGGGCCAACTTCACGATTTTGCACATATCGAGATAAAGTAGTTCTGAACAGAGTTCTGGCAAGTTTTTGGATAGTTTTAGAGTTCCTGATACTTTTTAGCAAGAGTTCTGCAATTTTTCATTTTAAAAAATTCATTTGAAAATAGATACTTTTTTTGAAAATTAAGAGTTCCAGCCGGATTTTTTAGAGTTCTGAATAGTATTTGAAAAGACGAGTAAAAGCGTGCAAACCGCGTTGCGCTAGTCCTTATATTTACCGAGATATCGATTTTTAAAAAATAATGTAGTTTTTCGGAACACCTTTAGAAAGTACGAGATCCAGTCGAAAAGGATAGAGTTCTCAATTTTTTCAAACAATACAAGGAGTTCCTGTTAGGTTTTATTAAAAGTTCCGTCAATTACGGTAGCGAAAACGCCATTTGAAAAAAGGGAGGGCCTTCACGTTGAAAAGTATGAGTTCCGGTCGAAAACGGCAAGAGTTCCGAATAGTATTTGACGAGACAAGAAAAAGCGTGCAAATCGCGTTACGATGAAAGATTGAAAGGTTTATTTAGGCATCCACCGAATGGAGAAGAAGTCTGGCATAACGCGAATGCATTGCTAATTAAAACAAAGAATAATTAAAGCTAATTAAGGCAAAGAATAATACAAAGAAGTCTAAAAACTCTGACAGTATAATATAGTAGTAGCTTAAGTAGCAATAGTATGGCAATAGCCATGCTATTATACTGTAACATTTTCTAGATTTTTATTTAGTTAATATAAAAGAGTCAAATAGATTCATCGTTATTTATATATACATATATTTATGTTATTCGTTTTTTACGTACATGATAGAATGCGGTGTTATAATTTTATGCGGTTGAACGTAACTCTTTTTTGTTTGGAGGTCATCGTATTCATAAAATGCAAAGCCTGTGTATACTATAGCCGTGTAATGGCCTAATTTCTTCGGAGATTTGTCCATATTTCCTTGGTAATTTATAATACCGCATAATCTATAACTTTTTTCTCCGAGTTTGATTATTTTCGTTATATTTTCAAGCAAAACATTTTGTTTACACGTGATATAACGTAAGTCTGAAATGACACTTGTATCAAGAAATACGTGTGGACCATAATCGTGTGTTCTTTCTAAATTACTACCACATTCTTTGCATAATGTTCGGTTAGCACATAAATTCTCGGTATCGTCAATAGCTTCTTGCACATGGTCGAATCCCTTTTTGAATAAAATGTCCACATTGATACATAAAGTAGGCAAGGACCTGCAGTGCTGATAATGACAATTAGAACATTTCGTTAATCTAGTTACACTTGGTAAATCTTTAAATACAAAGTGTATCAATTCATCAACGTTGCATTTAGCATCGAGAAACTGTATATGTCTGGTATTTGATATTTTACAAAAGTTCGATTTTTGTAAAATATCTGCGCGATTTTTATAATCATTTATCATAATCTTTCCACGCGTTAACATATTTTGTGCCAATTTTAATATTGGTAATTCAAAATCTTGAATAGAACTTTTGTAGATTCTCTCTTTCCCTATTGCATGTGCTAAAATTTGTACGAAAGAATCGAAAGCACACGTATTTCTTACACTTACATACTTATCTTTAAATTTAATGCTATCGCATACGTTGCCATTTCTTAATAATGGGATATCGACAAATTTATGCGATTGTACAAGATCCCAGTCTGGAAAAGGATCCATATAATTTGGACGTTTCTTTTTTTTAAGTGGTGTAATTTTTCCGCCCCAATTTTCATTAGAATTTAGAGGATTATTCGATTGCATATCGGATTCGTTTACGTTTTCTAAGCTTCTATCTTCTATCATCTCATCGATTTTTAAGCTTTTATTATGCACGTCTATATTTTCCATACTGATATTTTGTACATTATCGCTCGTAATGTTACTGTGCCACGAAATATTGGATAGAAATTGTGGCATATTGTTGCATACCAATTTGTCAGAACTTGAATCTTCTATATTATTCAATTCTTTCGTAATAGTAGAGTCTTTTGAAATACTAATTTCACTCTTTGTATCAACGTATGCATTATGATTTGCAGATTCTTTTAGAATATTTTCTGGGAAAAGAGTTTCTTCGATAGATTCTTTTAAAACCGTAAATTTTGCTGAAGCTTCTTTAATGCGGCCATCTAAATAATCTATGTGACGAAGAACAAATTTATCAATTCTCTGAGGCAATTCATTTTTAAAGGCTCGGGTTTTAATATTTGCGAATTCTGATTCAACGCTAGATGATGTGGCAATGCGATTTGTTATACCAAAAAACGGTTTCATTATACCAGTCCAAAGAGGAAGATAATGCATTAAACGTTTGATATTTTCAGCAACTTCAGTATTATAATACGCGTTTAATGTTTCGCCATTGCAACATTGTAATGCAATATTCGTAGCTTGTTCATAAATTTTTGTTGACCACGTTACCCAAGCTTCAGAACGTTGTTCATTAAAATATTTTTCTCTATCTTCCTTTTCATTCTCTTCCGATTCCTTCATTTCTTGATCATTATCCTCGTCAGTTTTAAAAACAGACATTCCTTTGATAATGGAATTTACATATTCGAATCGCGTCTTGGATGGAAGTGCTTTACCAGAATCGGAAGTGAATGAATGACTTAATGCTGTAACTAAAACTGATTCCAAAAAATATTCTAAATCTTTAATGTTATCCATTTGATATGCGTTACAAATCGATCTTATAAAAAATTGTCGTACTTTTATAAATGGGTGTTTTTTAATACACTTCCATCTACATACAATCGCTACTAAGTGACTAACATCTATCCGAATATAAGTTGGAAGATATGTTTGCGTTTTATTCATTATAATTTGAAAGCAAGTATTCAAATAATCCTGCAAATCAGCCTTTTTTCCAAATGCAATTGCAATAGATATTAACAAGGCCATACTAAAATCGCACACAACTATTTTAGGAATCGCGATATCATCACTCAAAATTGTCAAAAGCCAAGTAGTTATGGCACTCGCAGTATGATCGGCAGATAGCATTTGGAAAACAGGTGCACTTCCTATAGATGATGCAATCATACATTGATACAGAAATATATATTTTGATTTAGTGTGTGTATATTTAACTTTTTTCACTATAGAGCCTGTGGCATCAATTGTCATGAATGAATCTCCTCTTTTCAAGTTTAATTTATAAAATAATTTTTGTTCCTTTGTCCAGTAATGGCAGAAAAATGGTGATGCTCCAATCTTCTTTATAACACCTGTTTGTGTAGTATGTTGTGCATCGACCAAGTTACTTATAGGTAGTGAGCCTGCACATTAGAATGCAACAAACAAAATAGTCGAAAGTATCTAAATTAAAACAATGTATATCTTACTACATTACATAGTTTTTTTTATATTAATAAAATTGTTTAACCAATACTTAAAAATATTTACTACATTTTAAAAAAAAGAGAAACAAATAATTATATACCTGTAATACCAAGACGTTTTTCTTGTACCTCACTCTTAGCTTTACGCAGAACATCAGATTTTGGTAATATAGGAGGATAAGGATCGCCAAATTGAATCAAATTTTTCGCTTCATTTCTTATATACGTAATTGCATCTGTTTTCGTATCAATTAGATGGCCAGCTGCAGCTAGTCTTCGATTTCCTCTCAAGTGCCGTCTTCCTTTGTGGATAAAATCCGATTTAAAGTTTTTTATTGTAACTTTTGAGAGAATATCCGTGTTTTCAACTGAATAATTATCAACAATGCAAATTATTTTTGCATCACACTCGCACTTTCCTCTTATTTTAATTGCTGCATTTCTTCCTTTTTTTCGAAGAGATCCTTTGACGCGTTTAAACGACCAAATACAAGGAACACGTGATTTTTTCCAAATTTTTTCTGCAAATAAATCAGTCCATCCAGATTTCAAAGTGACGTATTTTTTACCATCACCATAAACAATTTCTTCAGGTTTTATCAGAGACCATTCTGCTGCTGATATTGTCATATCAAATTTGTCTATAACCGTAGCAGTTGAGATATTTGGATTGAAAGACTCGTCAATTACAGTTTCGTCTATTGGTAAAGTTATGGAAAATGCATCGAGAAGCTTATTATAAATGTCGTTTCTGTTATTCTTCAGGATAGTGTAAACGTGTTTGGCTTTGGGATTACCATTCATAGCCGTTTCGATTAACGAATAAATTTTGTTCGAAGGAGGAAGAACATTCCCATTTTCATCAATTGTTTTATACGAAGGATTAGTTAATATATTAAGTAATTTCTCAATATCATACATGCTGTTTTATTTTTTTTTACTAATACCTGTCAAATATTAAATTACATTATTATGTAATTATATAAAAATTATTTATTATGATTAAATTTAAATAAGACTACCTAACCGTAAATTACTATGTCAATCGACGATCGGCGTCTTGCCTAGACGTAGGCGGATGATTCAGTTGTAAACGATTACTTCTATACATGCGTTTCATGCGTGTAGGATGTATTAAATAGGGATATGCTATTAAATATATTACATACCAAATGATTAGTTTAAATTCTCCTCCTCTATCAATCAATTTTAATTGTTATACTACGCAGCAATGGTGGATATAATACCGATAACTCTGTATCACGACGAGAAGCCTAGCATAAGACGAAGACTGACTTATCGCCATGTAAAAACAACTGAATCACGCCGATCGTCGATTGACATAGTAACTTACGGTTAGGTAGTCTTATTTAAATTTAATCTATCTTACTTGCCAGAACTCTTTTTAAAACTTATCAGGAACTCCTTCTATTGTCCAAAAGAAGCCAGAACTCTATCATTTTCGATCGGATCTCGTACTTTCTAAAGGTGTTCCGTAAAACTACCTAATTTTTTAAAAATCGATATCTCGGTAAATATAAGGACTAGCGCAACGCGGTTTGCACGCTTTTACTCGTCTTTTCAAATACTATTCAGAACTCTAAAGAATCCGGTTGGAACTCTCAATTTTCAAAAAAAGTATCTATTTTCAAATGAATTTTTTTAAATGAAAAATTGTAGAACTCTTGCTAAAAAGTACCAGGAACTCTAAAACTATCCAAAAACCTGCCAGAACTCCGTTCAGAACTACTTTATCTCGATATGTGCAAAATCGTGAAGTTGCCCCCCCCCCTTTTCAAAAGGTGTTTTCGTTATCTTACTTGCCAGAACTCTTTTTAAAACTTATCAGGAACTCCTTCTATTGTCCAAAAGAAGCCAGAACTCTATCATTTTCGATCGGATCTCGTACTTTCTAAAGGTGTTCCGTAAAACTGCCTAATTTTTTAAAAATCGATATCTCGGTAAATATAAGGACTAGCGCAACGCGGTTTGCACGCTTTTACTCGTCTTTTCAAATACTATTCAGAACTCTAAAGAATCCGACTGGAACTCTTAATTTTCAAAAAAAGTATCTATTTTCAAATGAATTTTTTTAAATGAAAAATTGCAGAACTCTTGCTAAAAAGTATCAGGAACTCTAAAACTATCCAAAAACTTGTCAGAACTCTGTTCAGAACTACTTTATCTCGATATGTGCAAAATCGTGAAGTTGGCCCCCCCTTTTTTCAAAAGGTGTTTTCGTTATCTTATTTGCCAGAACTCTTTTTAAAACTTATCAGGAACTCCTTCTATTGTCCAAAAGAAGCCAGAACTCTAAACAGAACTATATTTGCATGATTTGGGGGGGCTAACTTCACACACTCGCCGATTGCGCGCGAGACGCTATGCCTCAGGAGCGTCTCTATACAAGAAATAGTATCTTGCGCCACAAAACTGGTTATTAAAGTTATTTTTACAAAATAATGTTCCTTTTTATAAATAATTAAACACTAAATTTTTTTATTAATAATTGTATGTTTTATGATAAATATTATAATATTTTTTTGTGATAATAATAAAAAACAGAACAATACTTTTCCATCTGTGAGGTACTATTGTTGATGCGTTTTTTTAAGTGGTTTCCCCAGTAGGCCTAATCCACTAAAAAAAACGCATCAACAATAGTACCTCACAGGTGGAAAAGTATTGTTCTGTTTTTTATTATTATCACAAAAAAATATTATAATATTTATCATAAAACATACAATGATTAATAAAAAAATTTAGTGTTTAATTATTTATAAAAAGGAACATTATTTTGTAAAAATAACTTTAATAACCAGTTTTGTGGCGCAAGATACTATTTCTTGTATAGGGACGCTCTGGAGGCATAGCGTCTCGCGCGCGATCGGCGACCGTGTCGCTGAGTCGCGAGCAATAGTGAGGGCACAGGAGGCGTCGCCTCAGGAATCGGCTCGAAATGTTCATTTAAACTCGAGCACTGATCTAAATAATTAAGTAGAGAAAAATACTAATTAGTAAGTGTTGGTCCAACTATCGATTTGTTTATTTCAATCAGCACTAGCAAAAAGCTCGTTGAGCAACTAAAAATCTAATAGATTAATTAATAATATTTACGAAAAATTTCTGTGCTATGGGAAACTGCCGGAATCACACGCCACTTAACAAATTGTTAACTTCAAACCTTTATAACTCAAAAAGTACTTAATGAAAAAATGTTTTATTATAGTGTTTTGGAAAGCTCTCGAGATAAGCTCTAAGAATATGCAATAAAATGTAGGGGGTTTGATTAAAAAAAATAAAGTTGATTTTGAAATGACCTTGAAGGACATGGTCAAAATCAAAGTCAAGGTCATCATCTTACTTCCCGCTTGAAACCATACAACTTTGCTATTGGACATTTTCTCCAAAATACATTCTAACTGAAGATACTAGGGGGGTCCGGTACTTTTCGATGACCCTGTATAGTCCCAATCACAAATGCTTTGCATACTTAACGTAATCAATAAAACTATGAAAGTAAATATTTTCTTTGTTAATGACTAACAATCCAAAGTCTGTGCGCAAATGTAGAGAAGCGTGTCAAAGATTTGTGAAGGCACGAGGGGTAAGACTTCAACCGTCTTCTAAATCTCGGGCAATTTTAGAATAAACAATAAATAAATAAATAAATAGTTGAAACGTTTAAGTATGTTTAAGTTAATCGATAAATAACTAGATAGAACAAGTCAATGTACAATAATATAAGTTAGATGATAAATAAATAGATAGAACACACATAAGTCAAATGGTAAAAGAATAATTAAAGGTATAAATAAAAATGTAAGTAAAAGTATAACTAAAATCAAATAATGCTTATGAGGCCGTCGTAAAGTGCAGTTAAGTTTTTGGTGTCTTTTTGTAAGTTAATAACCAAATTGCATTTCTTAATAAACAACATTTCTGCTATCTCTCTTTTTTTATATGTCTTTTGTTATATAAAATGACATTAAGAAATATGAATCTAACCACTCGGTTGTGAGCAAACGTAGAATCTCTACGCACATAAATTCAATTGACGAAATCCTAAAATTTTATATAAAGAAAGACATATAAAAAAAGAGAGATAGCAGAAATGTTGTTTATTAAAAAATGTAATTCGGCTATTAACTTACAAAAAGACACCGAAAACTTAATTGTGATTTACGACGGCCTCATAAGCATTATTTGATTTTAGTTAAACTTTTACTTACATTTTTATTTATACCTTTAGTTATTTATACCTATTCTTTTATCATTTGATTTATGCGTGTTCTATCTATTTATTTATCATCTAACTTATATTACATTGGCTTGTATCTATTTATTTATAGTTTAACATACTTAGATGTTTCAACTATTTATTTATTTATTGTTTACTCTAAATTTGTCCGGGACTTAGAGAACGGTTGAAGTGTTACGGCTCAGTCCCTCTCGTGCCTTCACAAATCTTTGACACGTTTCTCTACATTTGCACTGATGTCTTTTACATTTATTATTTTATATTTTATATTTACATTTATTATTTGTGACTCTATTTGACGCACAGCTTTCGTAAGTTGTTAATTAATATGTTGCAAATTGTAGCGCTATTTTTTTCAAAAAAATGCTAACATCTTTCCTTTTTAGTATGTAACATTGTTGTGTGGAAGAATACACTACTTGAAAAGGACTAAAATCCATGGTCGAAACGTCGTGAACATGAATAAAGATATATTATAGCTAGTTTGCCGTCAATTAATACTTCTTTTTTTGGATACTTAATAAAATATCACATTGTCCCATAATAACACTATATTAAGCCTGGGCTTCTCGGTGTCATGTTGATGACGTATGATGCATATAGGCCCTGCTCACATGTTAGATTTCAATACGGAAGTTAATGCAGCGCCACATGCAGAAGTGCTGCCAACCACGTTCCGCTACCAAGTAAGGGCGCGAGATATAAAAAGGACCAACACTCCCCCTCGTTACGCGGGGAGCTGACTCATTCCCAGCATCTGCAGACATCTTCTGTGTTTGACACGTGGAAAACCCTTGGTCAGTATGTCCGCAGCCATGTCTTCAGTCGAGATATATTGAAAATTAACAAGCCTGGCGCTGAAAACTTCTCGTACATAGTGATGTCAAATATCGATGTGCTTTGTGCGAGAGTGGAAAACAGGATTTGAGGCAAGTTTCTGAGCTCCAATATTGTCACACCAGACAGTGATATCTGTCAAGGAGTCGAAACCAAGCTCCTCTAGGAAGTATGGCCTCTTTAACAGCGTTAGAGATTCCCATGTATTTCGCCTCGGTGGACGAGAGAGCAACGGTCCTCTGCTTCCTTGATTCCCATGTAATGTCCTCCTGCGAGCATGAATGCATATCCTGTAGGATCTGCGATCGTCGGGACAGCTACCCCAGTCGGCGTCAACGTACTCAACTAGTGGTTTAGCTTCCGCAGAACTGTACGAGAGAGCGTAATTTGCGGTCCCTTTGAGGTAACGCAACACTCGTTTAGCTGCAACCCAATGAACCTGTTGATGACAGTCGTTGAAACGACTCAACAGCTGACTACGATGTCTGGCCTTGTATCCATCGCGATGTACATCAGGGAACCAACAAACTCTCGATATGGTACCTTGTCATTTTCTTCGTTGTCTGACGAAGAACCTTGAGACAACTTCGTGTTAACATCCATTGTAGTTGAAATAGATTTACAATCACTCATATTGAAACGAGCAAATACATCTTGAATGAGCTTGTGTTGATGTATAGAATATCCATTTTCATTTCGAACAAACTCCCGAGACAACACTTCACGTCACCCAAATCCTTGATACCCAAATTTTTCATAAGTCAATCTCTGATGTTGTTTATACAGCTTAGCTTCCGGGAGATCATCAAGATATCATCTACATAGACGACCGCCATTAACCCCTTGCCTTAAAATTTAAGTTCCAACAGCGTGGGCCCGAAACGAAAACAAGACCGCCCGTGATGTTTACATTTGGCCCGACCGATGTACCACGGGCCAGGCTCGTGATAATCAGTTTTGGCCCGAATACCTAACCACGAGTCTCACACGTGGTTGTAGGACAACGGATAGATCTCCCCCTTGACCTCGAAGGTATACGCAGGGATTGGAATTAGACGGTTTTAAGCCAAGGCGTCGTAACTCATGATCCAGTCTTTTGTTCCATTGGTGTTCTGTTTGACGCAGCCCGTATAGTGCTTTCGTGAGATAACACACCTTGCTTCCAGATTTCAAGTCGTCAAGCATCTTCTGAGCTTCCTTCTTGATATGGACATCCTTTCGTTCTGTACGGATGATGTGTTCCAATATCTCTTCAGTCATCTCTGACAGTTCCATGAAGATTTCTTCATCCAGATTATTAGATAAGCGGCTGTTATGTCGAATTAACGTATGTGTATACCGTATTGTGAGGCAATAGCTGTCGCTAGACGAACCGAGTCCAAGCAAACTATTAGTGCGAAAGTTTCCTGGAAATCGATACCTGGGCGCTGCGAAAACCCATGCGTGACGATTCGAGCTTTTCGACATTTTAGAGATCCGTTCGACTCGAATTTATTTCTTAGGATCATCCTGCTTCTGACCCGTCGATTTGACAAACGATCAACGATTTTCCATGTATCGTTCGCGACGACATTCTTTAATTCCGTATCCATGGCATCATACCATTCCGATGACATTTGGGTTTTCAACAGCTTGTTCGATCGGTATTTCTGCTAGAAATACTTCTTGTTGCCCAATACTTGCTTCGTTGTATTGTTTTCGTGGGCGACTTCTTTACTCGGTTCGGATGAGACGGGACCTGCCGGGTCCTCTCCGTTAAACCTCGGCTTCATAATCGTCCTCCTCGACTGATTCCTCATGTGTGGAATCGATCTCAGTCTCATCTTGTTCCGCGATGAAGTCCTCGGGTGGGTTTTGAATACAGAATACAGCAGATCGACCTTCGGCGAGTCGTGCAACGTATCAAGTGATTCGTTCGACACTTCCGTTGATTTGGGCAATAATTCCGAAGACGACTGTCAGGGTGTGTCCTCTTGAAATTTTACGTCCCTCGTCACATCAACCTTATGCTCTATAGGAATTCAAACTCTGTAAGACTTTGACTGCTTCGAATAACCCAGAAAGATACATTCTTTGTCTCAAATTTTTCTCTGCGAGAAATCCTGTCAAGAACAAATGCTTTGCACTCGAATTCTTTAAGACCACTTACGTCAGGTTTTCTTCCGTGCCAAATTTCATAAGAAGTTTCTCCTTCCAAGGATTTTGATGGACAACGGTTCCTAATAAAATTGGCATTTGCGATTGCTTCGGAAACATCCAGAACGATGTCAGTAGACCAGTTTGGATAAGCAAGCATCTTGCCATCTCTACTAAGGTCCGATTTTTATGTTCGGCCTTGTCATTCTGCTCAGGATTGTTGGTCACTGTTAATCGCCTCTGGATTCCGTGAGCGTTCGTAAATTTTCCGAATGCGTTGTTCACATACTCGGTTCCATTATCTGACTGTAAGCACTTCAATGGTACGCCCTTTTGTTTCTCTAGTAAAGCATTGACTTTCTTAAATTCAGAGAAAACTTCACTTTTCTTAAAAAAACGAACTTCGCACCATCCCGAATGGTCAATGAATGTAACAAAATACCTTGCTTTGCCATGTGATTTAGTGCGCATCGGACTGCAAACATCGGAGTAGACTAATTCGAGTATCTTGGAGCATCGCTCAGACTGTTTCGGAAACGAGATCCTGGACATCTTTCCTTGAATGCAGACATCGCACGTCAGTTTGTTCTCCGATTCAGTGAACTTGATACCTTCAATTGTTCCATTTCGAGAAGCTCTGATCAAATCCTCGAGATTTAAATGTCTCATGCGCCGATGCCATAATGGTAGTGGGTTACTGCCCCGATCGAGACGTCGCGTTCGCCGCGCATTCCTTTCCGCGCTTTGCTTTAATATAGTACAATCCGTCTTCGCGATTCGCGACTAGCAACGTGTGACCTTTATTGTTAAGTACCTTTGCTGAGTCTTTTTCGAAAATTAACCGGTAACCTTTATCCGTAATTTTACCGACTGACACGAGGTTAGTACGCAAGTCGGGGACAAGCAATGTATCGAATAAATCGATTATGGATTTAACACATTGTCCTTGATCTATTTGAATATTTACATTTCCACGCGCTTTTATATCTGTTGACGTATTATTTGCCAAGTGCAGTTTCTCGGAAACGATCCCGCAAACCTCAGAAAAATCGTCTCGATTCTTGCATAAATGCGACGAGTAATCACTGTCTAAGCACCACATCTCGTCCCGATTTGCGTATGCCGCTTGAAATACGCCTCGAGTACACTTCTCTTTCGCGAGTTGATTTGACTGTAGAAAAGAAAATTCTCTGCAGCCTCTGCATCTTGCTCGGTTTTTCCATCGTTTTGCGGACATTCCGATGTCCTATGTCCGATTTTTTGACACCAAAAGCACTTTATTTTGACTGTGTTCGCTCTGTAGTTCGACGAATTTTTCTTCATTATTTTTCAGTCTTTATACGACTGCTTCTTAGCGACCAAAGCGTTTTCAACTTCACCTCGCGCGTCGTGTTTTCGAGCTTCGTATTCCTCGATAATCTTAACGCGTAACACTTCAATTGCTTTAGTAACGTAGCTTTACGTGCCGGTCCTTTGGATTGATAAATCTGCTCGAGACATAACCATACATCACGTAAGGTCGCACAGCCTTTGACTTGTTTTAGCTCGTTCGCGCTTATTGACAAAACTATGTCCGATTTCGCCTTTAGATCACCTTTGATTCACGCATCGTACTGACGTTGCGAAGCAGCGTTACACGCGACAACTTCAAGCTTCGTCTTTGCCCCAGAAACATAGTCCCATGCATTTTTAATTAGCAGTGCTTCCATATGCATCTTCCAGGTATCATAGTTCTCTCGGTTGAAGGCGTCTATCCTCGTAATGTCCACGGCAGCCATTATGGATACGATAAACCAATAACGCACACGTTACGCAACAATTCTGTCGTAAATTTAAGGAATCGATATCAATATAATCAATTCGCAATTTCGTTCTAGATCCATAACCTGTTGAGGCGCAGTAGGGCTGGCAAAACACAACAATAGGCGAAAGCTATGTAAAAGAACTTTATTTTGTTAGAAAGTACAAAGATACCGATAGTCTCACACTTCCGATAGTTAATATGCGAATGAAGGCCGCGTCCTCGTAAATACGGAAGTTAATGCAGCGCCACATGCAGAAATGCTGCCAACCGCGTTCCGCTACCAAGTAACGGCGCGAGATATAAAAAGGACCAACACTTGACATTTCACAGGACGAATATTATTAATAATTTTACGTGCACGTATTTGTTTGTCAATATTTGTTTTGAACTGACGTGAAAACATTTCTCATGTTTTAAATCATTCAATGTTTTAGAAGGAAAACTACCTATGGAATTTTGTCTGTTTTGATAGACTTAACCAAATTTCGACTAACTTCCACGAATTAAATAAAATGTATTTGGATTACTCAGAAACCTTTTTAAATACACTTCATAACTTTTCATGCAAACTTCAAACGATTTCATATAAAAACTTTGTTCAATTAATATTTTCCGGCTAAGTATCGGGTGAAAAAAATAACTAATTACAAATAAACGAATGACGTCACAAACCTTTTTAATTGCACTTGAAACCTCTTCACGCGAAATACAAACAATTGCATAGAAATTATTTCAAAAAACATTCAATTCTAGTCAAGTGTGAGTGAATTGACGTGTCCTGCATGAGTCTTTAACACGTTAAGTGCCAAGCCTGTTTTGCCTTCCTCTCCGTTTAGCCCGCGATCTCGGATTTCGCCGATATGCTGGCGGCCGCTATTTAGCTTCATCTTGTATACAAAGTTACATTTTCACGATGTTTACATTCATCTTACACACAAAGTTACTCTTTCACACAGATCATTCATTCCACTCTAGCTTCCTACATTATTACTTTAGAAATGCTTTACATTCAGTCAGTTGTTGTTGTCTTTCTGGCAATTTTTCTATCTGGAAGAAAAATTGCCAGAAAGTTGACTAAAAAAATTATAAACATTTTGTGAAACCTGTATAACACAACTATTTTTTTGCCGTGTTTCAATAAAGCTCATTAAACTTTTTTTTGGAAAGTAATATTTATTTACGTTCATGATATGATCTCGGAATTATTTAAAATTTATTAATAGAATGTAATTTTTTAAATTTTATATTGTCAGTCAACATATACTAACGCGGCCTGCACGAAAAGTAGACTGTCGGTCACCGGTGACTGACGCGGTCCGAACGGAAAGTGCCATGTCGGTCACCGGTGTTAAGCGGTCGTCTATGATTCTGTCGTTGCGAGTTCGATTCCTGTAGTTAAATTTTTTTTTCATAAATATATAAGATAATTTTAGAAGAAAGAGACATATATGTTCGTCTTTTTACCATCAACACCCTAATATAGCTACAAGCAGAAGAAATATGTATGTGTTCCTTTTTCTACGTTTGTCTTTTTTTCACCAGCATGCAAGCTACCAAGACTGCTCAAAATTGAAATAAGAAAAAAATTTTTAATGATAAATTGAAAAGGGTGTAGTGGCTAAGGTTGGTGATTGTAAGATTTTTTTCGATTCGATTGTCGTTGTTACTACTTTTTTCAATTTAATGAATTGTTCCACATCAATCATGATAATACAAACACAAACACTCACGCGCGCACTCGCACGTATAATAAGCGACAAAAAATTATATTATTTCAAATATTTAGAATTTATTAATTATTAAATATTTATAATACAATTGAAATTTAAAAAAGCAATATAGATGTAAAATATTATATTTAGTAATTTTACATTTTTGCTGTTAAAATGTTTTCATGTTATGCAATACAATATAATATAATGAAATCATATCTGTTTTGAGAGGATTGAGAAAATTCGAGGTTTTGAGGAAGGCACTGGAGATGTCGGAGATTTCAGTGGATAAGGGTGACGGTACGAAACACTGGTGTAAAAAAAAAGCGTAGAAAAAGCGATTAAGAAATAGAAAAGTAATGTATTAGTCGTTGAAAAATACATACAAAGGCTACTCGCGAATAAGTCAAGTTGTAGTGAAAAGCGTGAAAGGCGAAAATCGTGATCGTACGCTGACTACATGGCTCAATTTATGCTGAAGTTATAAACATCGATGTGTAACACTTTGACGCTAGCATCAAGAGAAAGAAATTGGATCATTTCAACTTTAAGCGTCAAATAGTAGCAGTGTCAATATAAAAAGTTAATAAAAAAATAAGAATAAAAATAAGAAATGAATATGAAAAAAAAATGTAAGTAAAACATCATTTTCATTATTAGTATATAAATTTTAAAAAATATTTTAATTATGGAAATGATATCAGTGCAGAATAAAGTTTGTTAAAATATAATTTTTAGGTTTATATATAATGTAAAATATAATACTATATACAGGGTGCTCCAAAACAACCTTCTATCTGTAAAATGACTATTCCTGACACAATTCTAAAACGATTTTTCCTTTACCAAAATTTGATTTGAAGCGTAGTTTTCGAGTTATAAGCAAAAATAGTTAGGAAAGAAATCACGTGTCGAGTACAGAAGGCAGGCAGGAGCGGCGCCCCGCGAGCGTAACGCGGGTTCAGCTGACCGCTCGACGGGTGATTACCACCGCGTAAGTCGTTAACTATTTTAATTTTATAGCATAAAATTATGTTTTAAATAAAATTTTGATAAAGAAGAAAGTGTCTTAGAATTATGTCAGGAATACGTGTTCCTTAAAATAAACTTTAATTACTTTAATAACATTACTTTAATAACAAAAAGTTGTTCCGGTTCGCCGGCTGTCGAACGCTGCAATCAGCTGATTGCTACACGCGATGTGTGTAATGTGTGTGTGCGTAAAGAGAGAGAGAGAGAGGGAGGGAAGGAGGGAGAGACATTCATACACATGCACGCACGTACGCATACACTTTTTTCTTGCTCTCTTTCTCTCTTTTACACAAACACTTATGTACTCTCTCATTTAGTCGCTCATTTACTCACTCACTCACCTTGTAGCAGCGTAGCGAATCCTCATGCTACGTGTTAACTGCTGCACCGTTATGATTAAGCTGTAGAGACACATCAAAACTTTTTGCAAATTACTCTCACAAATTACTTTCACTCGATTAAAACAATACAGATTACGCAATAATGAATTCACTGATTTACTGACTCACTACCAATTCACCGATACCAAAAATTATCTACTACTTTAAAAGAAACGCGAATGCAAATAGCACATGACTCGACGCGAAGCGACGGACCGCGGAAACTGCGCGACCACAAGGGTTATGTTGACAGTTGACTAGCGCTGCGACTTGCGCGTGACGCGTGATCGACACGAGATGAGACGAACAATCGACTAAAACCTTCGCATTGCGAATGCGGTAGAAAACATGAAACGTATAATGATGTACTTAAAAAAATTAATTATTTATTACAATTAATAACTATTTCTAATTATAATAAATAATTATTATTTTTAAAAGTATGTGTTATACGTTATTACGTTTTTGAAACTTGCATTCACGATGCGAAGGTTTCAGTTAATTGCAAGAATAATGTAATTAATAAATTACATTTGGGAATTTGGGAAAATTTATTTTTATTTTGCTCAAAAGAGATGTTGCAACGTTAAAATGTATTGGTCGCTCTGAAAAGAGCGGATTGACTAAAAAACATTTTAGAGCAGATGCTCGAAATGCCCGCCATTCATCCTAATGCAAGCTCTCATGCGTTTTAATAAATTTCTTTCGACGTTCTGCATTACTTCTTCGTCGATATCCCAAATAGCAAATCGTAATCTTGTCTCTAGATCTTCGATATCTTCGGGAAGCGTTTTATAAATTATTTCTTCACAATATCCCCATAAGAAGAAATCCAGAGGGTTGAGATCCGGCGATCTTGCGGGCCGTACCAACCCATCCAACGTCTGGGAAAATACTCGTTTAAATAATTTGTAGCGATCCTGGCGTTGTGTGACCCAGCACCGTCTTGTTGAAAGACAATCTCGTTTCTTTCACGTAATGGCATATTTTCGAGAAAATCTGGTAGATTTTCTGTTGAAAAATCGACGTAGGTTTTCCCAATTAAAACATCTGGAAGAATAACTGGACCAAGCATTTCAGTGCCCATTATTCCGACCCACACATTAATCTTTCAACGAGTTTGAAAATTTTGGAGTCGCGTGACTCTGGGATTTTCTTCGCTCCAAAAGTGCATATTATGCACATTAAAAATCCCCTCTTGTGTGAATAGCGATTCATCGCTGAATATCACACGAGAGGAATAGCTGGGATCTCGATCGACGTTTCGCAGAAAATTTTCGCAAAACGTTCGTCTTGCAGGGTAATCTGCTGGTCGTAAATGTTGCACGCGTGTATGAAACTTTTCTTCTTTTAATATTCTTTGTACAAAATAAATTGTGCTCTCGAGCAACTACCCGAATACTTGTTTCGGGATTATTCTCAAAAGCACGTATAGCAAAGTCACGCGACTACAAAATTTTCAAACTCGTTGGAAGATTAATGTGTGGGCCGGAATAATGGGCACTGAAATGCTTGGTCAGTTGTTCTTCCAGATGTTTTAATTGGGAGAACCTACGTCGATTTTTTTAACAGAAAATCTACCAGATTTTCTCGAAAATATGTGTAAAAGAAACGAGATTGTCTTTCAACAAGACGGTGCTGGGCCACACAACGCCAGGATCATTACAAATTATTTAAACAAGCATTTTCCCAGACGCTGGATGGATTGGTACGGCCCGATACGTTGGCCCGCAAGATCGCCGGATCTCAACCCTCTGGATTTCTTCTTATGGGGATATTGTGAAGAAATAATTTATAAAACGCTTCCCGAAGATATCGAAGATCTAGAGACAAGATTACGATTTGCTATTTGGGATATCGACGAAGAAGTAATGCAGAACGTCGAAAGAAATTTATTAAAACGCATGAGAGCTTGCATTAGGATGAATGGCGGGCATTTCGAGCATCTGCTCTAAAATGTTTTTTAGTCAATCCGCTCTTTTCAGAGCGACCAATACATTTTAACGTTGCAACATCTCTTTTGAGCAAAATAAAAATAAATTTTCCCAAATTCCCAAATGTAATTTATTAATTACATTATTCTTGCAATTAACTGAAACCTTCGCATCGTGAATGCAAGTTTCAAAAACGTAATAACGTATAACACATACTTTTAAAAATAATAATTATTTATTATAATTAGAAATAGTTATTAATTGTAATAAATAATTAATTTTTTTAAGTACATCATTATACGTTTCATGTTTTCTACCGCATTCGCAATGCGAAGGTTTTAGTCGATTGTTCGTCTCATCTCGTGTCGATCACGCGTCACGCGCAAGTCGCAGCGCTAGTCAACTGTCAACATAACCCTTGTGGTCGCGCAGTTTCCGCGGTCCGTCGCTTCGCGTCGAATCATGTGCTATTTGCATCCGCGTTTCTTTTAAAGTAGTAGATAATTTTTGGTATCGGTAGCGAGTCAGTAAATCAGTGAATTCATTATCGCGTAATCTGTATTGTGTTAATCGAGTGAAAGTAATTTGTGAGAGTAATTTGCAAAAAGTTTTGATGTGTCTCTACAACTTAATCATAACGATGCAGCAGTTACCACGTAGTATGAGGATTCGCTACGCTGTTACAAGGTGAGTGAACAGGTGAGTGAGTGAGTAAATGAGTGACTGAATGAGAGAGTACATAAGTGTTTGTGTAAAAGAGAGAAAGAGAGCGAGAAAAAAGTGTATGCGTACGTGCGTGCATGTGTATGAATGTCTCTCCCTCCTTCCCTCCCGCTCTCTTTCTCTCTTAACGCACACACACATTACACACATCGCAGCAATCAGCTGATTGCAGCGTTCGACAGCCGGCGAACCGGAACAACTTTTTGTTATTAAAATAATGTTATTAAAGTAATTAAAGTTTATTTTAAGGAACACGTATTCCTGACGTAATTCTAAGACACTTTCTTCTTTATCAAAATTTTATTTAAAACATAATTTTATGCTATAAAATTAAAATAGTTAACGACTCACGCAATGGTAATCATCCGTCGGACGGTCAGCTGAACCCGCGTTACGCTCGCGGGGCGCCGCTCCTGCCTGCCTTCTGTACTCGACACGTGATTTCTTTCTTAACTATTTTTGCTTATAACTCGAAAACTACGCTTCAAATCAAATTTTGGTAAAGGAAAAATCGTTTTAGAATTGTGTCAGGAATACATCATTTTACAGATGTAAGGTTGTTTTGGGACAACCTGTATGTGTATCGCGTACGGTACGCGGCGCGAGACTCCATTATAAGCCAGTGCGTGTACTTGTTGCATAAATATTACTTGATATTGAACACATTCCTTGTTATTTTTAAATAGTATTTGTTTTAAATAAATTACAAGTACAGATTCACGCCCTTCTAGAGCCCAGCGGTGTGAGAAAAAGATGACAACATGAAGATAAAAGTATACATGGAAATAAATTACATCTTAATATAGAAGTCCCATACGCGTTTCGAACTCACGGAGTCCTCTTCAGCGGGAAACGTTTCATGTTTCAAGATGTAATTTATTTCCAATACATGTATACTTTTAT
Source organism: Crematogaster levior (assembly GCA_901521435.1). Lineage (NCBI taxonomy): Eukaryota > Metazoa > Arthropoda > Insecta > Hymenoptera > Formicidae > Crematogaster > Crematogaster levior. Next base: position 156,142 of record CABEGB010000812.1, read on the forward strand.
CTTTATGTTGTCATCCTTTTGTCACACCGCTGTATTTGTAATTTTGAAATTGAGGAGCCATATTATTATATTACTGTATATTTGTATTGTTTTAAATAAGATTATCCATAAATTTAGGTAATGTTAAATCTCTCTATCTTCTGTAAAATGTATATTGCAAGGCATATACTTTTAAACTTTCTAAAAAGTCCTTTCAAAGGGTTAAACTTAAAATATTAGACCATTTCAATAATGATTTTTTTTAACGCGATATTTTGTATATGGCAACAAAGTTGAATGTGTCCCGTCGGTATGTTAATAATATGCATATGCAATGTCTCGCATGTATTAACGTATTTATTTATTTAAGAAACCATTAAAAGAAAAATTAAAACAGCAATAATTAAAAGAATTAGTTATTTTCAACAAAAAAACAATAATGGAAGATAAAAATATCAGAAATAAAATAATATAGAATGAGGCAAATGTTGATACATATAAAAGCACACAATGCAGATAGATAATGATGAGCGAGCTTTGCAGGATGTCATTATGTACAACAAATTAGCTACAATGGGTCTTGAAATAGATACTGACGAGGAAAAAATAACATGCATATTAAATGATAATGAATTAGAGAAAATATTAAGTGATAATAGTGAAACTGCTGTCAAAGCATCTGTAAAAGCTGCTGAAGAAAACAGCATAAATGCTGCTGAGAATAAAGACAGAGATACTTTCTTAATAGATAGCAATTAGATAGCAATATTATGCTTTTCGCATAAAAAGTGGCATTATGCCAGGAAAATGTGTTACAGATTTAGAATATATTTTCAAACAAATATATGAAAAATTTGACCACTGTCGCAGATTAGAATGTAGTTTACGCGACTTCACGTTCATACTATTCAGTATGGATTAAAAAATATAATTTTTTTCAAATGCCGAATGTGCAATTTTGAAAACTTTGTCTGGAGTGAGCCCTCTGAGGAAAGTCTAAATGTAAATATGGGAGCAGTGACTGGTACTATATTAACTGGTATAGGATACACACAGTTAAAAGAAAATTGCGCTGCTATGAATGTTTCACGCATGGGAAAGAAATTATATGACAAGCTACATTTAGAATATATTTTCAAACTGCTGCCGAAGCATTTGTGAAAGCTGTTGAAGAAAGCATGAATGCTACTACGAATGAAGAATGTGAGTTAGCATTGCAACGCAAAAAAAAAATGGAATACCACATATAGCAGTAAGGTGATAGAAGCTGAATGAAAAGATCATACAGAACGGAACAATATTAGGTGTATGACTCGTTATCGGATGTAGGCGCAATAATTGATACGCAAACGAGCAAAGTATTGCACGTGGCTGTAAGAAATAAATATTGTGCAGTTTATATAAAAGCAGAGAAACTTGGAAAAAATCTACCAGTCGTAAATGTTACAAAAATTAGGGCACGGATTGTAGCTCGACAAGTATGGAATCAGATACGATCGTTGAAGGATTTAAAACAAGCATAGAAAAGTGCGGACTTTATTCAAAATACATTGTGGATGGAGATAGCAGCGTATATAAGAAAATAATACTGTAAGCAGAGAGAAACCTGAGAGAGGCCACGCTGCCGATTTCCGTACGACGCCTTCTCTAGGCCGTACGCTAGTGACGCACGTACATTTTTGGCCGGCTTAGGAACTAAATAGCCACGTACATTTACCGCACCGGTAAAACAGTCACGTCTGTTTACGTCGCACGTCCTTACCGTGCGTTCGACTGTTCGGTCAACAGTAGCGTACATACAACAAAAAATCAAGCGTTTCTTAATTGAGTAAGACGAGTCGCTTAAATATTAAAGATCTCGCGTTCGAGACCTGCTTATTGCAACTTTTTTTTCCTTTTTTCGCATTTTTTTTCCAACTCTATATAATGAAATTAATGAATTAAAATAATGTTAAAATAATATTAATATGAAAATAATGTTTAATAAGCTTTTATTGCAGAATTGTAAAATTATTTTTAATTTTCTATTAACAATAACAAATCAGTTTTTGATTAAATAATTATAAAACATTTTTTATATTAAAAAAACGCTTTTTGTAATATTTTTCTAATATTTAGTACATGCTATGTACAATAAAATGTAGATAATTTTATATATAATATACGATATCCGCATTAGAAATTGTTTTTCCTTTCTCGATCCTTCAAAAAAAAAAAGTATTAATCGTAAAGAGTGATCCAAATAATTATTTCAATGTAAAAAGAAATTCACAGCCTCTTATGCAAATGTAACACAAGTACCGATAGCATCGACGCTACTTTCAATAATGCGCAGTGGCTCAACGGAAAACGTTCGGACTATCACAACGCAGATCAGGTTTCGAAACTGAGTAGTACCTGGTTTTTTTTCAAGTTTATAGTACATCATTATATACCTTCAGATTTGGTTATTTAACAAGAAATAAGTCAAAGAGATTTATATAGTTTCTTTTTTGCTTTTTTTTACTATTTATTCATATACATATATATATATATGGAGATTTTTTTATGAAAAATCAATCGAAATTTTATAATAAAATTTTTTCATACAAGATTTTGTTTCCGAAAAAAAATGACTTTTTAAAAGTTTATAGAGTATGCATTTACTAAAGTTTTAACCTAATGAATTTCACTGTGTTGACAATACTTTATTTTTAAATGTTTTAAAAGCATTGTTATTCTGCTGTTTACGTCTATGAATAGGAGAAAAGGAAACATATCACGAGTCAGCGTGCGTTCGTTGTCTTCTTGACGATCTCGCGAGAGAAGTACACGCTGTTCTGCTTCGTCTTTTGCGTTTATTGTCTGTAAAAAATTTTACACGCGATATTCGTTACAGATTTTTTGTGCAGTGTGTCGTATTTGTTGTGTGCAGTGTGTGTCGTATTTGTTTTGTGTAGGTGCAAAGTTTTCATTTTGTAAATTATATATAAAAAAGTAATAACAGTGATCCAAATAAAAGAAAATGTCAAATCAGTGCAAAATAGACCCTTTTTACGATAAATGTTGGTATAAAGAGTGTACAAGTTTAAGATCTCATGGAAAACGCTTATATAGAATCCCGTCGCAAACGGATAAAAGACATCATTTATGGATACGTAACAGTGGTAAGTTTTTATATATCATCTACTCAAATATTTATCAGTATATGAAAATTATAGAATATAAGGAAATATATATATATATATATATATAATATAATAAATATAATAAATAAATAGAAAAGCTTTTATATATTCTTTTTTCTTTTCTTACATTTCATTTAATATTTCATTTTTAGTATTTAATGTTATTTCATATTTCATTTTTTTTTATTTTGTAATATATAATTATTTTAAGTGCATTCATGTATATATAATGCAATGATAAGTGAACATTCATTATCACATTTGTTGTAGAAAATTGCTTCTAATTTGTTCACAAAGTTGTGTTTTAAATTAAATACGATATAATTTTGAAATGTACATTGCATTTTATGTACATATAAAATGTTTTATGAAAATATATTACTTTAATTTATATTATATTGATCTTTATTCGTTTATATTATTAAATGTTTTTACTAAACTTTTTAAATGTCAAATAACGAACGAGAAAAATATTGGAGTCAATGTTTATGTTATGGTTTATCGCTCACAATCTTTTGCTCGCGCTTGAATTGTATCAGTGCACACGTACCGGTATCGACACGTGCGCGTATTGGGAATCTATTATACGACATAGCATGATCACGGATCACGGGACGAGCGCTTCAGTCTTGTCTTCAGTCCACGTGAGTCGGTCAGTCCGTGCGGAAGCATTGTGTATTTCATAATACCAGTGAAATATAATTATGGTAAGTATACACATACACATACACCTACACACAACATACACATTTTAATTATTTAATTAATTCTTTATTAATATAAAATTGTGGAAGCAATTCCGAAAGGCTCATTAGATTAAAATCAAATGAATAAATACAAAAAAACAGCCTTTTTTGAGCCAGATATATATTCTTTACACTCTTATAATTCTTTATTATAATAAAGATTTTACTCGTGTCGCGTGCTTTTATTCAATGTTGTATAACTTTATCACGACATATTTCTAATTCAATATCGATCTGAAATATTGATGTATTAATGTTTAATGAGACAATATACATCAAACCAAGTAAATTTTACATTAGCGCGATCTTCACGATTTTTGTCTCGAGGATAATTGTTCATTCCATGTGTATATAGTTTTCTACTTTCTTTTACTTTTCGATAATAAGCCTTTGAATTTGCAAAAAATTACTCATGATCTTTTATTGATACAAAATAATAATATTAGAATTTCGACAACTTGTAAACTCATATTTCTCTACATTGCATGTTTTTTTTTTTGTATATGTCGTGTGTTTTATTTATCTTTTTCTTTCGAAAAAGTAAGCCTCAATGAGACTGATGCTTGGTTTGTTTTGTATTTTTTTTACGGCGAGTAGTGTCCCGAATATGAAAAGTTTAATAATACATCTCGCTTTCATTTATCACTCTTTTCTTTGTTTACATCGGAATTATCCGTGTTTTTAAAGAAGTATATATCGTTGTACACTACCCGTCATTAATTCGTTCCTAGACTTCCTCTGCGGGGCAAGGGGGAATAAGTGTACAGCCAACAGCCACGGCTATATTCCTATTCTTTCTTGCCCCGTAGAAGGGATCTAGGAACGAATTAATGACGGGCAGTGTACATGATTTTTTGTATTTTTCTTTCTGGAACATCCAATGCAATCAACGGCGTCAACGTCAACAGTAACAACGCCGGCGTCGGCGAAGGCATCGGCGTCGGCGGAGACACCGGAGTTGGCGGAGGCACCGGCGTCGGCGGAAGCACCACCATCAGCGGTGGCACCGGGGTCGGCGGAGGCACCATCGTCAGCGGTGGCATCGACGTCAGGGGAGGCACCACTGTCAGCGGTGGCACCGACGTCAGGGGAGGCACCACTGTCAGCGGGAGCATCAGCGTCGGCGATGACACCGGCGTCAGGGAAGGCACCACTGTCAGCGGTGGCACCGACGTCAGGGGAGGCACCACTGTCAGCAGGAGCACCAGCGTCGGCGATGACACCGGCGTCAGGGGAGGCACTACTATCAGCGGTGGCACCGGCGTCGGCGGGAGCACCAGTGTCGGCGATGACACCGGCATCAGCGGGGGCATTAGCGTCAATAACGTTAAATGTAAGTGTTACATTTAATGTATACTATTAGAAGAATTACATATTTAATTAATTTTTTTATAATTTTACATACAATAGGGGCAAAATTCCTGAAATGTCCTGGCTAAAAAATGAAAGTTCTCCAATTTGGTCAAAACTTTACTAAAATGTTGTCATTCTTAGTAGAAGTCATAATCTCAAATATTATTGAATTTAATAAATTATTTTTTGAGTTAGGGAATTTCAAAATTTTTATATTTTTTAAAACGGATTTTTTCGATTTATCATTTTCATACGTGGAAGGCATAAAAGTGAACATATAAGCAGTGATTTTTGAAGGTTTTTTCGCGGGCTTCAAGCTAGTGACAATAGTTTTTTGAAAAAAATAAAATTTGACCTTGAAATTCAAGGTCAAAGTGTTAATTTCGATATATCTCAAAATCGGATTTTTTTAAATTTTTTTAACTTGTCTAAACGGAAAGATTGACTCATTTTCTATAACATGTGTGAAAATGAGAGTGGCATCTGTTAGAGATTCCGAGAAAACAACCCTCAAACACCCGCGCGCGCTCCAACCGGGCGCTGTTTCGCCGCCGCAAGTGCGTGTACCGCAGCATTCCGCTGACGGTGGATGCCTGATTCCTCCATATTGCTAATGTTTGAGGATATGAAAAAGTATTTGTGATGATTACAGCCGTTTTTATAACTATTATCTGCATTTCATATATAATTCATACTGACATTGGATTGCCTGCGTTGCAGTTATTGCAAATTTTGGAAAAGTGAATTTAATTTTTCTCAGTGAAATTGTGCAGAATTTTCGTTTCTTTTTTGTCTTTGATATTGAATAAGATATCAAAATTTGCAATAACTGCAACGCAGGCAATCCAATGTCAGTATGAATTATATATGAAATGCAGATAATAGTTATAAAAACGGCTGTAATCATCACAAATACTTTTTCATATCCTCAAACATTAGCAATATGGAGGAATCAGGCATCCACCGTCAGCGGAATGCTGCGGTACACGCACTTGCGGCGGCGAAACAGCGCCCGGTTGGAGCGCGCGCGGGTGTTTGAGGGTTGTTTTCTCGGAATCTCTAACAGATGCCACTCTCATTTTCACACATGTTATAGAAAATGAGTCAATCTTTCCGTTTAGACAAGTTAAAAAAATTTAAAAAAATCCGATTTTGAGATATATCGAAATTAACACTTTGACCTTGAATTTCAAGGTCAAATTTTATTTTTTTCAAAAAACTATTGTCACTAGCTTGAAGCCCGCGAAAAAACCTTCAAAAATCACTGCTTATATGTTCACTTTTATGCCTTCCACGTATGAAAATGATAAATCGAAAAAATCCGTTTTAAAAAATATAAAAATTTTGAAATTCCCTAACTCAAAAAATAATTTATTAAATTCAATAATATTTGAGATTATGACTTCTACTAAGAATGACAACATTTTAGTAAAGTTTTGACCAAATTGGAGAACTTTCATTTTTTAGCCAGGACATTTCAGGAATTTTGCCCCAATATTAGTATTAGAAAACAGAAATAGTTCTTTTAAATAATTATTTAATTTTAAATACTTTTATATTACGTCATATACTTTATCCTCTTTTATCATTTTGATTAATATAATTTATGCTATAATTATTTTTATTGTTAGTCATGTAAAGAAGTAAAAAAACAGTTCCCTAAATATTTAAATTTTTTAAAGAATTACAATTTTCCTTTCCCATGTTGTTTTCCGTTTTTTATAAAAATATTAATATATGAATTTTTTTCCTTAATTATTTTATATTTTTCGTTATGTAATAATTTCTAAAAACTTTTAACAATTATTTTAAGCTCTATTGATTTGCAAAATCATATGAATAATAACTCCTTACATTATACGCAAGCAATGCAAGAAATAATTATTTTATTATTTCATGCAGCATATAATTGAAAGATTTAGTATAACAAATTTATCATTAGCCAGTGTTATATGTTTCTTATTATTTTTTATTTATTTTATTATTTTTTATGTTTCAGCAAGAAGAACTTACAACAATAATCAACTCTGCTATACAAGCAGCATTAAGAGGACGGGGAGGACGTGGGAAGCGAGGTGGAAAAGGAAGAAGAAGAGGAGGACGAGGAAGAGGACGAGGACGAGGCGGAAATAAAGGGGGAATTAATATTAATTATTATAATTAATATATTTTACTGTATAAGATTTTAATACTACTGTATAAGATTATTATATGATTATATAAGATGACTATATAAGATTATTATATGATTAAGAATTATTATCGATATATAATAAAGAATTATTTATAAAGATATTAATGTTATTACATTTGAAATACTTCAACACTTCTCCCTTCCCTCTCTCTCTCTCTCTCTCTCTCTCTCTCTCTCTCTCTCTCTCTGTGTGTTTTTTCTGTCTGTCTGTCTGTCTCTGCAAGTATCTGTGCGTTTTTGTAAATTATAGGATATTTTATCTTTCATATTTAGAAATAATTTGAGAACATAGTCCAAAAATGAATGTATAGTTTATGAAATATTTTATGCTTTATTCTGACACATTTTGGCAAAAAATTATATATTTTGTACAATACTTTTTTTTCGATAATGTCATCTTAAAAATTTTCTGCATTAACTATGAAATTAATCACTTTGTATAAAAAAACGTAGTTCAAATGTAATTATAATAACGCTCTAGAAACAAAATTTAAAAAAAAGTTATTAAAATATGTCAAGAAAAGGTATGTAGTGGTCTATTGAAAATTGCATATTCTTGTTTTTTAACAAATGCTTTTTTTACACCAGTAGATTTATCTCATTATTTTATAGAGGAAATTATTGTCACATTATCAAAAAATGATAATTAACAAAATATTTAAACATTTAAATATTTAACAAGATATTTTATATTTTATGTCAAAATGTGTTGGCATAAAATATCATATGAGTTACTCCTTTTTAACTATATATACTACTCTACAAAGTTTTTAGATTAAATATTGTAAGATATCAATTGAGGACGCGGATCAAAAAACTCGCCGAGCGCTCGAAAACGCGTGAAAGTATTGTCCAAACGTCTCAGAACATGTCAATTTTGAAAGTCGCAAAATTAATTTTTAAAAAATATACATTTGTAGAGAATGACGAGACGAAACTTTTTTCTATTTGCAGTTTTTTTATTCGATGTTTATTTTTAATAATAAAAATTAAAAACTTAAAAATTTTTATCTTCAAATTCAATAAGATTTTAAAATATAAATCGTCGTAGCTTGGCCAAATTTTGTTGAAATAGATTAAAATTTGGTATACGCATGCAGTGTAGTCTAGCGATGCCCACAAAACAACAAAGAAGCTGAAAATTGCCTATTATTTAATAATATTTAATTGCAAATTGAGGCTGGTTGGTAACATCGTTTTTTTAGTTTCGTCAACAAAAAGTATCGAGGAAATTTCATTTGAAACAACTGAACATCGATCGCTAACATATTAATGTAAGTAATAAAAGTAATATTTTGATTTCTTTTTGTTCTCACAATATTAATGAGGACAATATACAAAAAAGAAAATGCATGGAAATGGAGCAAGTTCTTCATTTACAAAAAGCTAAAAAACAAGTGCCTGATATAGAAGTAGAGAATATAGCATCAACATCTACTTCTACTTTTATTAATGAAAATATAATAGATGAATATGCAGTTACAGAACAACGTTCACTGCAATGCTATCGACCAAAACATTTACATTTTAATGCATCTATTGAAGAAGAAGATGTTACAGAATGGATGCATCTAGAGCCATTTGTGCCACAAAGAATCCCATCGCCTCTTTCATTTAATAAAAATATAGAAAGCACTAAAAGTAATACAGAAACTAATAGTACGAGGGGCTATCAAAAAGTAATGCCTCCACCCTTATAACTCCCGTTCTAATGGACCGATTTAAATGAAACAAGTCTAAAAATGAAGAATAGAGTGTATTGAATAAATTACAATAGTTATTTTTCGACGTAGTCGCCGTTGAGATCGACACATTTTTCCAGACGTAAAATCCATTTCTTGAAGGCGTCGGCGTAAAAATCTGGAGTTTTTTTTCGTATCCAATCGCGTATAAATTCCTTCACCTGGTCATCAGATTCGAACCGAATACCTTTTAAGTCTTCTTTCAACTTGGGAAACAAAAAAAAATCACTTGGGGCCAGGTCTGGACTGTATGGAGGGTGTAAAACAGTTTCAAATTGGAGGCGCTCGATTTTGGCATTTGTCTGGCGACTGCAGTGTGGTCGAGCGTTATCGTGATGCAGTAGAAAACGTTTGTATTCCGGTCTGACACGTCGAATTCTTGCTTTTAGTTTACTTAATGTATCGCAGTACGAGATTGAATTGATTGTAGACCCTTTCTCCATGTATTCATGGTGCACAATACCCTTAGAGTCCCAAAACACAGTCAACATTATCTTGCGTGCGGATTTCTCCATTTTGAACTTTTTTACGCGCGGAGAAGATGGATGACGGTATTCCATCGATTGTATTTTGGTCTCGGGATCATAGTGGTGCACCCATGTTTCATCACCAGTCACTATGGTGTTCAGAAATGCGTCTTTTTCGGTACGGTAGCGTTGCAAAAATTTGAGACATGCATCTTTTCTTTTCTGCTTCATTTCTTCAGTCAACATCCGCGGGACCCACCTCGCACATACTTTTTTGAATCCCAAATTCTGAATTATGGTACTCACGGCTCCTTGCGAAATATCTAGCGCGATTGCGATCTGATTTTGAGTGATTCGGCGGTCATCGCGAATCATTGATTCAACCTTAGCGATGTTGTCCTTTGTCGTGGCAGTTTTTGGCCTTCCAGACCGAAATTCATCAGAAATTCGAAGCTCACTGGGTTCAGATTTCTTTGCCAAGGCAGCCCATCGTCTCACTAATATCAATAGTTTTTTCCTGGAATTGCACCATTAAACGAGCGTGAATCTCTTTCGGCACGCACCCTTCGTTTGTTAAAAATTCTATCACGGCGCGTTGCTTCAACCGAATCGTCAAACTAGTATTCATTTTACTACCTATAAAACACAAACACGTGAACCGAACATAACAAAACTTGGCATACTGGTCGACAAAAGAATGATGAACACGATGCCGCAACGCTCAAATGTCTATCCCCACCCATTTCAAAGTTATAAGGGTGGAGGCATTACTTTTTGATAGCCCCTCGTACAAAAACTAGTACAAAATCTAGTAGTACAAAAACTAGTAATGCAGAAGATAAAAGAACAATTCGTTCAGCTATATAGAACAGTTAAATCTCTAAAAACTGAAAATATTCGATTGCGAAAGCAAATAAGAGATTTAAAATATCGCATACGTCGTATTCCGAAAATACGTAAAATGCCAAATAAAGAAAAAAAAAGAAAAAAGTATTTAAAAAATTGATAAATGAACAAGATTTACATCCCGTAGCGAAAGCTATGATAAATTTGCAGCTGCACATACCTAATGCAGCATATACGGAAGAAGAGAAAAATCTGTCGAGGCAATTATATTATTATTCAGCTGCTGCTTTCTGTCGTTTAAGAAAAGCAGGTTGTAATTTTCCTGGACAGCGAACCATCAGAAGATGGCTGGAAGAATATGATGTACGACCAGGATTTTGTGACTTTATATTTGAAAAATTGAAAGAAAAGATTTCTCATTTATCAATGGAGGAAAGAGTGTGCGCTTTAAAATGGGATGAAATGGCAATAAAACCTTATGAGGAATATTCGCGAAAACTAGATGAAATAGAAGGTCTTGTTGATCTTGGACCTCTAGGAAAAAAATCAGAAAGATCGAAATGCGTATTTGTCTTTTGCTTAGACAGTTTAAATGCGCGTCATCCATGGCGACAGCCTTTAGCATATTTCCTCCCGGGAAAATGCATGAAAGCAGAAGAAATAATTATATTGTTAAAAGAATGTTTAGATAGATTGAGTGCAACGGGTGCCGATGTGCAACTTGTAACATGTGATCAAGGCACATGTAATCAAAGCGCTTATACTCAACTCGAAATTAATGCACAGAAGCCATTTTTTATATATAATGGAAAAAGATATAATGCATCTTTTGATTTTCCTCATTTGGTTAAAAGATTGGCAAGTTTCTTTAGAACACATGGAAACATTTATTGCGATGGAAAAATAATCGCATCATATTCAGATTTTGAAATGACATGGTCTATTGACAATACCACAAAAGGAGGTTCAAATTTACTGTCTCACATAACGGAAGCACATATTCGTCCAAATACTTTCGAAGCGATGAATGTTAAAAGAGCTTTCCAGTTATTTAGTTATACTTTTGCAGCTGCAATAAAAACAGCCGGCCACGAAAAAGAGTTAAATACAAATACGTGGGAAGCAACAGCTGATTTTGCAAAGCGTATGAATAATATTATTGATGCTTGCAACGCTTACAGTCTTAATATTACATTTGGCGGTAAGCGACCATTATCCTCAAAAAATCCGGATATCGAAAATCTGTTAACAGATTTTATCGAATGGTGCTCAAGATGGTCAAAATCAGCGAATAGCATAGTTCAAATTCCTTGTTTTAAAGGTTTTGTTTTAACTGTACGAGCTATTCTTGCAACTTATAAAATACTTGCAAATCGATATGAAGGATTTGAACTTGCGACAGGATTGTGTAATCAAGATTCTGTCGAACATTTGTTTTCCAAATTAAGACAACGTGGAGGTTTTAATCCTAATCCAACCGCAAGAATGATCCGATTATCTATCAGGCATATACTTTCTACGGGATATATTCAAAGCAGCGACAAGGGTAATGTTCAATGTGTAGAAAGTGAAACTCTTATTAATGAACCAAGTGAACTCGTTAAGACGATAGAAAAAGTCATGAATACGAGCAATGCGTCTATAGAATATGATATTGAAAATGAAAACGAATTGCTTGATGAAGACACAAAACTTCTTCTGGAAGAATATGATATAGAAGAAATTGAAAATATAAATCCGATTAATAGCAGTTATGATGAAAATGCTATCGCATTTTTTGCCGGATTTGTGGCACGGCAAAGTATTACTAAAAGTAGTTGCGACGACTGCCGCAACACTATGATGAAAACACCAATGGATGAATCTACAGCAAATGAAAAATACATTGAATTTCGTGAATATCCAAATACGGATGAAGATGCTCCAACGGTGACAAAATTAGTACGACCAACAACTCTATTTACAAATATTATAAAAACGCAATTAATGGCATTTAATGGTACATGGCAACACTATTGGGCATCCATAAAAATTCTTGAGAAGATAGTGACGGAATGTGTATTTGCAACAAACAAAATACATCCTGAATGGTTTGACAAAGATAAAGAATGTTATAATCATCGGATGCAAGCATTAAAATATATGATTGTTGTAAAAATATATTCCCGTACAAGATATAATAATCGTGATGCAAAAGTAGCTAGTGCACCGTCCAAAAAAGTTAAAAGATTTATAAACAAATGAAGCAAAACGTGAATAGATCATCTTGAGCACCATCATTAAAGTATAAACAAGAAGAAAATTATATATACAGAAATAAGAAATAAATAAAGGGAAAAAAAGAATAAGAAATATAAAGTAAGATGAAAGGCAGAAAATAGGATAGTACATATTTTTAAAAATAAAGCTAAGCGAAAAGAAAAAAAGTAAGGAAAAGATAAGTCAAGGAAAAGAAAATAAGGAAATAATAATAAATAAAATAATAGTATTAATAAATAAAATAGTATTAACTAATAGAAATGAATTAAATAATATTACATAAAACGTAAAAATTATCTTAAAAAAAAAAATAAAATATACATATTTGAACAAATACTTTCTTTTATCTTTTTATTATTATATGTAATCTTGCACAATTATGTCATTGTGGAAAGAAAAACCAGTCATAATATTGCATTCATAAAAAGTATTTATAAATCATGTTACACTTTGCAGTATTTTTTGTAATGAGAAATATAAGCATGATTTTTTTAATTTTTTGGAAGATTGCAATCACAGTTGAAATAATTACATAAATCATAAACTAGCAGGTTTTATCACGGAAAAAATAAGTAGTTTTAATGTGATCATGCTAAGAAATTATAAAATCATGCATTTTATTTCAATGACATAAAAATACAAGGTGCGCGTCGACATGATTAGCAAAAAGATCCAAGGCTCGATCGTTAAGAGGCAAAACTGATGTTTATTTCTTTACTATTTAGTAACGAGCGGTCGGAAATGTATTAATTGATGTTGTTTAACATACGTGCCAATAATAAACGTTCTTATAATATGTACTTGTTATTGCGATAAATATTATCACATGCCTCGGTAGTCGAATTGGTATGACACCCGCACGGAATGGGGGAGTTCCAGGTTCGAATCCTGGCTGAGGTAATATTTTTCGCAATAAAATTATTTATATGTGGGGGATGGGGGGGTCCTTATTAACACTAACATTTGGAATCAGGTTGATTTCATGTTGGTGATTTGCGTTTTAAGTTCGACTGTGTCGACGCGCACCTTGTATTTTTAAATTGTGTACTGCGATTGCGCAGATCATTGATTAGCAAAAAGATCCAAGGCTCGATCGTTAAGAGGCAAAACTGATGTTTATTTCTTTACAATTAAAAAGGTATGATAACACAATCGGAATAAATATATCGTGTATGTATTTTATGTTGGTATACGGTATTCTACAATTATAGGGCAAGGTATACATATGTGAATACCGTGAATAACACACGTAATATATACAAATATATATTACAATAAAAAGTGATTTTAACAAATCACTTATAAAATAATAAGACGTCGCGCAATAAAAATGGATAAAAACGACGTCAAAATATATAACTGATTTTTTTCAGTTCTTTATAGAAAATCTATATAGATTTCCCGTGATAAGACTTGCTAGTTTGAGATTTATGTAATTGTTTCAACTGTGATTGCAATCTTTGCGTCATGTTCATATAAATGCCAACTAAAATATGTATACACATTTATAAACCTTTAGTACAATATTATTAATGTAACATGCGTTCTACGTTAACAGAAATTTTATTAAATAGAAAGTTAATAACTTGAAAAATAAAGCATTATTTCTCCGGACTTACGTTTATAAGATTTTTTTCATTCTTGCAGCTTATATATATTACTCTTTTATAAACAAGGAATATAATAAAATGTGGTATAATAGGGCTACAGGCGAAGATCCACTTTAAAAAAAATCTAACGCGCTATTAGTGGCACCTCATAGGTAGCGTGGAAGACCACTATTAGTTATTATTACTAATTAATTATTCGTATATCTTTCTTATCAGTTATTCATAAATTTCACATATTCTTCTTTAAATATATTCATGTATTTCTGTTGAAATATAATCACATTTATAAATGTATGTATCATTATGTACCATGAATAAAAAAATAGTAAAAAAAAGCAAAAAAGAAACTATATAAATCTCTTTGACTTATTTCTTGTTAAATAACCAAATCTGAAGGTATATAATGATGTACTATAAACTTGAAAAAAAACCAGGTACTACTCAGTTTCGAAACCTGATCTGCGTTGTGATAGTCCGAACGTTTTCCGTTGAGCCACTGCGCATTATTGAAAGTAGCGTCGATGCTATCGGTACTTGTGTTACATTTGCATAAGAGGCTGTGAATTTCTTTT